>VXAU01004203.1:1145741-1193191 GCA_013399695.1 Formicarius rufipectus | reverse complement strand
CACCCCCTCATCTCCCCCCCAGTCTCCCTTCTCATCCTCTCTCTCATCCCTCCCCTCATCCCCTCTCCAGACCAACCCAGGACACCAGGTTAAAATCATTGTGGTCACCGTAAAGGCATTAATGCTGTTACTAAATTTTAAAAAATGAAATAAAATTAAATAATAAAGGTGTCGGTGTGCATCTGCATTAGTCAGTTAGTGGGAAACAGGTGCTGGCGGGGGGATATGCGCCTGCTCAAGATGAAAAGCAACCAGCTGACTCCGTGGCACTGTCAACAAAAGAAATATACCAAATGATTTAATTGCCCTTTTTTATTTTTCCTGATAATAAAGCTTACTTGTCCAGAAAGGAATTCTGTTGTAGGGGCTCAGCATCCTGGAACCTGGTTTGGCATAACAGCTCAGTGACTCAATGTAATAATAGTCAGATATATATGTTCTCTTTCTAAAATTTTCTATTATATGCCAAATTGAAGACATAAATCTCAGTCTTTATATATATACACTGCAGATTTTTATCAGTCTGGGCATTTTGATGACTGATCCAGCAGCTGTAAAACTCCATTGACTTTTTAAGATTTGGAAGAAAAGTGGGACAGGAGAAAGCAGAAAAAGATGATAATAGTGTGGTTTATGTGACTGAAGATTTGCTCATGAGTTACATGTAAATTAAGACTATTTTCTTCAAGAAAACATTTCAGAATAGCAGCCTGCGGAGGTCATTTCAATGTTGGCACAGGTCAAATTATTACACAGTTCTACAATTGCTTTATTTCATATTGAGTAATTGAAACAATGGCTTACAGTCAAAATAAAGCCTGGAGTCCTTCTGTCACATTTAAGTACTCATTTGGGCCATCATTTTGCAATTCCAGGCCAACTCTCACTGACTTTTCCCCTGCTGTCCCCTTTCTCTGCACTCTTGCAAAGTTTTTTGGCCAGGTCTTCAGTTCTTCCCACACCAGGAGCAAGGTTCCTCCT
This sequence comes from Formicarius rufipectus, assembly GCA_013399695.1. NCBI lineage: Eukaryota > Metazoa > Chordata > Aves > Passeriformes > Formicariidae > Formicarius > Formicarius rufipectus. Next base: position 1,192,210 of record VXAU01004203.1, on the reverse strand, counting down.
AGGTCTGGAAAAAGTTCTGCAGTGCAAGAGCCAATGTTAATTTTGCAATATATTTTCTGGGAAAGATACTGTGATTGCACATTGATTTCCACTTAACCTCTAGGTCTTTAAAAAAAAAAGAGATCTATGTAAAGTTTAGTGTGCGCAAAGGCAGGAGAAGTGTACTCATCTGAGCTGGGGATTATCAGAAGATACATGCGTCACTTCTCAGTTAATGGTTTTTAAAAGAACATAAGAGATATCCAAGCATTCAGTAAATAGAAGCTCATTGTGCATATGGGGAGTGACTTGCATTAGCCATTTTTTGAATATACTTGAAAATCTAGACTTAGCTCAAAAACCAACTCAGGTATTCTGGTGAACTACCTTAAGCTGTCCTTTCTGGCTCTGATAGAACTTTTAGGTAGCAGTCACTTCAGAAAAGTGGCTCCATTGTTTGTGGTTTTGGTTAGTTTGACTTTTTTTTTAAACCAGTGCATTTGTTCTTCCTAAAGAACTTCCTAAAGTCCTTTAGATCAGGACTGATTGCAAAAATAATTTCTATTCTTTACATGTCTGACATTTAAAAATCTTAGTGTTTTTCTTGCAAAAAGCTCTGAATAGAAACACCCATTATTTTCTGTCTTGTAAAATGTAACATGCAGCTGAAACTTGTTCTTCCTTCCAGCTACATAGGCTTCAGTAACTCAGGAATATAACATTTTTTTAGTAGTTAAATAGTTTCCTCTCACAGTAAAACCCACAAGGAGAAAGTTTCAGGAGACTAAGTCATTAAATGAATCCTGTCACAACAGCTACATGGGAGCAGGGCTCTCATACCTGTGGAAAAAGACAAGGAGGCCACGTCAGAAGAGCTGATGGAACTCCTGATGGAAATACGGTGACCCCTTTGTTGTCCCTGAAATTTGGCAGTCGAGCACCTGTTCCTTGGCTGCAGGGTGAGTTGACATAGGTAGACTACTGATCTCTAGATACCTTGCAAGCATTCTTGTGCTTAATTTATTTATTTTATACTTTTTAAAAGAAAGTAATCCTTCTCAGACCATAGTGGTTAGGTTTTTTTCAACTAAACTAACTTCCTCGTAAGCACCTGGAAAACAACAGATTGCTCAAAGACCTATTGATTCAGTTTAGCCAGAGCAGCAGCTTTCAAAATGTGAGGAAGGGGAGAGATCAAGCACAAGATGTATGAGGGGGGTCAGTGGGAGCATGAGAAACCTCAGAAACATCCCATCCAGCCTCCTCTCGCTTTTGAGGAGATAAATAGATAAGAGAGGAGTTGGACTAGACACAGATCTGCCAAAGGTTGGGAACAATGGTTTTTGTTGGAAGAAACAGGTACCAGTTATTACACTCCAAGATGCTGGGTGTGGGATTTATGGGCAGGAGCTTGGGAAAACAAGGTGGGGTATGCAAAGCAAGGGAGGCAGGGGAGCAGGGCCTGAGGCAAAGGAGAAGGCACAAAATAATACCAAAAGGGACAACTCAGTATAAAAAGCTGGAGACATCAGGAACCTCACTTTGTGCTGCTTTCTTGGCAACGCTTGTTTCTTCACATCTGTAGTTACTCAGACTGTGAAAATCACAGAAACTCCATCTGCTGTTATGAAGAAAGGTTAAAGATGCTATAGTGGCTGATTTCCTCCCAAAGTTGAGAAACTTTCTTCTGCAACCTTTAGAATCAGTGAGGTGGTACTTCAATTCCAGGAAAACTAAACAAAAAGCTGACCTTTTACATCTTAGAAATATATTTTTCTTTTATTACCTTTTCATGTCCATTTTTAAAGGAAAATTGTGCTTTCCAGGACTCTAAAAAATTTCTATGTGACTTTTTACTGTTACAAAATCATTTTTAAAAGAAATGTCATTGTTAAAATTAGTGCTTATTCTTTTTTTTTGTGCATTACATTCATAATGCACATGAATCTCGCTATTTAAATAAATATTATAATTTGCGAAGGTACAACCATTACTAAGTAGTGATTTGTGTGATGGTTGAACTCTATGGTGTTTGGAATGAAAAAGACTTATTTTAAAAAATGTTTAAAGAAATGGTCCTTCATTAAACCAAAATTTGTTACTGACACAGGTTTAACAATAAAAAATAAACCCCTCAACAAATTCCCAGTCCAATACAAAATTACAAAATTACAAAATTACAAAATTACAAAATAGACATACCTTTAAAAAAGAATCTTTCTGAAATTGTTTTGTGATGTGTTACGTGAGAAACAGTATGGTTTCTGCAGCTAAAACAAAGGTGTCCCTCAGCTCCTCCTGGACACACACCAGACCCGGGATCCTCATGGATTGACTTGCACTGATCCCCATTACAGCCTTCACCTCACCTCCCCAGCCTGTGGGCTCTGTGGAGAAGGGCAAACCCTGTCTGAGCACTGATGTTCCTGTTGTCTGCTGGCAAAGAGCTGCCACCATGCTTGTCTTCTGGTGCCACAGCCCCTAAAAATGGAAAATCCAGGCCAGGGCCCTGATCATCCTGGTCTAGTGGAAGGTGTCCCTATCCATGGCAGGGAGGTTGGCACTAGATGACCTTGAAGGTCCCTTCCAAGCCAAACCATTCTGTGACTTCATGGAACTGAGGGGTTTGGTTGTGAGTCCGGCTGCTGCCTGGTCAGCCCCCACAGAACCACCTAGATGCTTTTGTCAGCCCAAGGTGGGTGATGGGCTGTGGGTTTGGCTGTAGGCACAGGGTGTCAGGAGCGGGTACAGGGTGTCACAGTGGGTACAGGGTGTCAGGAGTGGGCATGGAATGTCAGGAATGGGCATGGGGTGTCAGGAATGGGTACGGGGTGTCAGGAGTGGGCATGGGGTGTCAGGAGTGGGTACGGGGTGTCAGGATTGTGTATGGTGTGCCAGGAGTGGGCACAGGGTGTCAGGAATGGACACAGGTTGTCAGGAATGGGTATGGCGTGTCAGGAGTGGCTATGGGGTGTCAGGAGTGGGCGCAGGGTGTCAGCAATGGGCATGGGGTGTCAGGAGCGGGCACGGGGTGTCAGGGGTGGGCGCGGGGCGCAGTTGCGGATGGCTCTGCGTGCCGAGCGTTCGCTGCAGGAGCCCCGCGCCCCCCTCCCGCTGTGCGCGTACAGCCCCATCCCCGCGGCCCCTCGGGCGGCGGAGCGGTCCCCGCGGGGCGGGGCGGTGCGGGGCGGTGCGGGGCGGGCTCCGGGGCTCGGGCCGGGCCGGGTAGACGGGCCGGGAGGAAGCGCCGGCACTTTTTCCGGGGGAGGTCGGGCCGGGGGCGGTGCGGTCCCCGCGGGAGCCGCGGCGAGGGAGATGCGGGCCGCCTGGGTGCTGCTGCCGGCGCTGGCCGCGCTGGCCGCCTACTACGTGTACCTGCCGCTGCCCGGCGCCGTGTCCGACCCCTGGAAGCTGATGCTGCTGGATGCCACCTTCCGAGCGGTGCAGCAGACGGTAAGGCGGCGCCGGCACTGCGCTGGAGGGGTGGGCGAGCATCCCTCCCCGCACGGAGCATCCGCGCTCCGGGAGCGGCCCCCGCGGCCACACAGCCCGGCGGGGCTGCCCCGAGTGTCCCCATCCCGAAGGGTCCCGCTGTGTCGCCGCGGTCCGTCCGAGCACCGCCGGGACGGGCTCACCAGCGCTGCCCCACTTGCCGGGTATTGCTCAGACAAAAAAAAAACAAAAAACAAAAAAACAGAATTAGTGGGTTTAATCTGGTACGTTACGCATGCCTAAGGGAAAGGTGGCATAGGAAGCTCTTTCAAATATTAATCTACTTTGTTTCGGTGTCTCATTACGAAACAAAACTCTGAATGCTTGATTTCTTTTGTCACAATTGTCACTTCATGATTTCTTTCTTGTTGTCGGCCAGTGTTTTTATGCTGACGTGAAACATCTCAGAGATGACAAAATTTCTGATAACGGCTTTAGCTGTGAACTTTCTTTGTTTTTTTTTCTAGGGTGATCTGATGTTTTACAAGGACTGATCAGTCATGGTCAGGACTGATGTAAGGCACTACGTATGTGAAAGTTGAAAGTTGTTTTGTTTTTAATTTCCTAGCGCTATCTCAGTTTACTAAATTAGTTCTGAAATGCGCAAAAGCATATAGTTTCAGCAGATGATGGTCCCTTCAGAAAGGGATTAAATAAGTTAATGGTCAGAGGGCTTATAAATGGACTATGTGAGAATGTACCTGCTACGTTCTTAGTGCAATAGCTTTGGAAGGTGGGAAGCCTGAGGAGAGTGGACCATGCAGTGTCCAAATTTCTATATTCTGTCTGAATGGTGTCTCTGGTTGTCACTGTTGGAGACAGAGTCTGGGAATGAGTGGATCACTCATCTGATCTGCTGGGACTGGTCCAATTGTATCTCTGAATTCAAAGCATATCCCTAGGGTGACAGGATAAAATCTACTTGCTGTACAGGATAAAACCTGTTTACTTGTATACATTCACATATATCTGATAGGAAAATTATGCAGACATGGCCTGCAATAGCTTAATTCTTCAGTAAAATCTATGGCTTGACATTCACTTGCTTCATGTTTTTAACTCAAGTAACTGAATTGCAGGCGCTCAGCTTGCTCAAACTCATGGACAAGTGTCGAGAGAAGGGCTGTGGTGCCTGCCCAGCATTCTGCTTATAAAGCACAGTGTCACAATTTGTTCAGAAACACCTGAATCAAGGCCAGAACCTCTGGCTGAAGGAGACTTATCTTTAGAAAACATCTGACTGTGACTCTATATATACATGTATATTGCTGCTGCCTCAGGTGCACGTTCAGTTTGGTTATGTGGAATGTTGGGCATAGATGCATTCTGGGGCCTCTAGCTTGGGAGCTCAAGGGTATCTTTTGGGATATTGTGGAGGTCATAATCTCACGAGGAGCTGGCAGGACAAAGCCTGGTGGGTGGCAGCTGGAGCCAGCCGGCAGAGCAGGCAGGGCTGGGTGCCCATGTCAGTTCCACTCTGGGGTGGGGAAATCCTTGTTAGGGGAAATTTCTGAGTTGTTTACATCTCTGGGTTTAGAAATAAAAGCTTCTATAGTGAGAAAAATTACAAAACAAGTAACAGTTTCTGTAACATTGTTTACAAACCAAAAGGGTAAGTCAGTTTTACAGGGAAACATAAAGGAAGTGAGTTGTTAGAAGTGCCCCGAATGACACATCAGGTGAGCCTTGGAGCATTCGTTTTTGGAGAGAAGGTGCTTTCCAAGTGTTCAGAGGTCTTTCTAACACTGACACAGCCAGTCGGGAATAAATGACTGTCATTAAGAAGGAACTGTGTGAACTGAAGGTAGGATTATAAAAGTTAAGCTTCTATATTTACTTTGTTAGACAGCTTTTATGTGTGTGTATATAAAATAAAGTGTATGTCCTTTCACAGAGCTCAGCTCCCTCTTTCTTTCTCTAACAGCTATTGCGAGGTCAAATGGTTTAACATTTCTCTCGATGTGACTTGAACTTTCACCCACTTCTGAATGTATTTCCAGCTTGCTGTTTATTACTTTGCGTTATAGGTTTGATAGCAGACAGAAATGCCTTTCTAACTTTAAAGTCTCTGTAATGTACTGTCTTCCTTTTTTTCCCCCCCAAACTTCACGTGGTTCAAATACAATTAATAGTCATTTGCTTATTTTGAAATAGACTTGTGAAGACTCTGATGATTAAGTGTGATCATTTCTTGTTAGGGATGTGTTTGTTTGCTCAGTGCATTAATAATCACTGTGAATAAAAGCCAATAGGGCTGTCACTGGCTTTCGACATATCAATGGTAAGGTTTTTACATTTGCATATAGAGTTTCGTCCCAATTAGCTACAAACGTTTTACAAGCTTGGGACTGAGTCAGTGTCCTGGCTCAGTGTGAGACTTCAGTAAACGGTCAAGTACAATCACATGGTTTAAAAAGTGCATAATGCTTATAAGGCAGTTTCTCTAAGTAGGTTTCAAAACATACTACAGAAGGGAACTGATACTGTTACCCTAGTCTTAGACTGGGGGGAGCAGAGCTAGGGAGAGATGGAGTGCCTTATCTGAGGTCACAAAAATGCCAGTGAAGGAGCTGGAAACTGATCTGGGGTTTCAGAGCCCTGTTCCTGCACCTGCTTTAATGCCATGTGCTGCCCCAGAAGGAAAACAGAGGAACCGAAACTTTAATAATATTAATTAGTTGATGTGAAAGTGCTTAATGGAGAATGAGAGTAATTTGCTGCTCACCTGTCTCAAAATAAGGTATGGTAACATTTTTACAGAAACCTGTGGTATAACACAGTTTGACATCAGAAATTAAAAAATATGTATATACATATGTATACAGGCACATCAGAACTTGGCTTCACCAAAATTTGGAAAACCGCATAAAATTAATTAAACCGTTGAGTCATAGATTTAACCATAGTTATTGTTTTCATTTGGTGCCTGTTCAGAAGTCTAAGACAACGTTTCATAATTCTGCTGTAAGAGCAGGATTGATACAAGCATTTTTCACTTCTTTCCCTGACCATTCTCTCTTACAGGGGTAAGAGAGCAGCATATGTTTATTTATTAGCCCTTTGAAATAAGTTATTTCTGAATACCACCGTCAAGATAGTTGCTATTCTGGTGCAGAGCAAGGAAGAAGGGATTTTTTTGGAATTGGGACAGCTGTTTGCAAAGGTTTGTAAGGATAAATGGGTCGGCATAGGGACCATCAGATAGATGTATATGGAAGAAGGTAAGCAGTTGTAGAGTGCAGAAAACTCCTCATCAGCCAAGCATTTCCTTCATGCTTCTCTGATACTCAGTCATTTTTGGTATAAAATCAATCATGGGACATCCACATTGAGGATTAAAGAAAACAGTATTAGTTATTTCTAACATTTTAATATTTACCTACCCATATATTTCAGAATGTTTGACATCTGGACAGATGTAAATCATAGTTACAGGCAGCCAAGTAGGTTGCTGATGGTTTTGGATGCAAGAACAGTTTAGCAATTGATTTCCTGGAAACCAGGTTGTTAATTGTGGCAGGTAGGTCTCACAGCACTGGCACCTGAGCAGAAACAGAACCACACTGGAAGTCCTGTTTGCAATAACAGGTACCTTTTTTGCTGTATAAGAGCAGATCATCATGGTTCAATAGGTGTGTGCTCAAAACTTACATTAAAATGTAATCTAGATTTTGCTTCTGATTAATAAACTGAGAAACAGTCTTGCTGGTTTCTTTTCAGTTCTAAGGAAATTCATAGAACTAAGAGCACTTGTCTTTGAGAACTGTCTTTATCTAACAGTATTAAAAATACATGTTCTGAACTGGGCAACAGTGTGCTTCAATTGAGAAATCATGTTGTAAAACCACCCTTAAGCAGGGTAAGCTGCCTGAAATACACACTAGACAATATGTTCTGCACACAGCTAAGTGGGGAAATGATCCTGTTTATTTTTCACTAATCTCTGTTATCCACTGCAGATGGATATATGTAGCTGGCATTTTAGCCTCTTGATAGAAATGTGTTTTGCAGAGTGATGCCAGAACTGATGATAGTGTCTGCACTTTTAAGGTAGGAAGTTTAGACTTAGTTCAATCCCCCAGCTCCAGCATCATCGCTCAGTTGAGGCATGAGTGAGATTTGGCTCTATCCCGAGCAGTGCCATGTGTAAATGAGCCTTAGCTCTTTGCCTAATTCCTGATCCTGCTGAGAAAGGTCAGAGCAGGACCTTGGGCCTGACCAGCTGTGAGGGCAGCAGAGGAAGCAGCTGATGAGTTGGGTTCAGTTTTAGAGGCGTCCTGGCTTTGTGTGCTCTGAACGCGACCTGTCGCAATAATACCGCGGCTAAAGGTCAGAGGCAATGTGAGATATGGAAGTCACACAGGGACAGAGAATCCCAGTGTGCTGAGTAGGGGTAGAGGTTACCACACATTAGCAACAAAAACTTTTGGGTTACTTTTTTGCAACAGAGAACACGAAACGAATGTGGGGTGTAAGTCCTTGAGGGGTATAAATGTAATAGCAGGGAGCATTTGGAAATCTTCATGAAATTACCAGCTGAGGAGCCAATAGAAAAATCCAATTTAGGGACAGATATTGGTGATTAAAGGTGAAGTAATGGTGCCTCTCTAGCACAGTACTTTGTTCATTCTGCCTGCTTTTTATCACAGCCCTGACTTCTTTCTTCATTTGTTGGAAAATTTCTTCTACATCAACTAAATCTTTCAGTACCTGATATCCCTCATCAAAGAACTTACCAGAAGGAAGGTGGTAGTCTTGAACAGTTCAGTCTCTAGGGAGTCCCTGGGTTGTCCTTACTTTAAAACCCCAGTTATGGGAATGTCCTGGTTAAAGAGAAGAAGTTTTAGCTGTAGTAGTTGCTTTTCCTGACATGGTGCAGAGATGAGGATCTTTACAGTGTAAGTGTGAATCACACAGCTGCCAAGGCAGACATGGGTCACGGGGATCCAACAGCATTAAAATGAAAAGCTGCAATCAGAAATGAGCAACAGTCCATCAGTAGGGCTACTGTGATATGTCCACAGTGACTTTTTGCTGAATTGGCTCAAACGCCTGCAAAATGCTGATGTTTGCCCTGCTGCCTTCCTAGCCCTCCCTCCCAGGGTCCTGCTGCTCATCCAGCTCTGCCTCGCTTCCCAGCAGCTGAGCTCTCTTGGTGTGTGTCAGCCCATTGCTCAGTTCAGCCCATAACATGAAGCTCACCAGTTAAGTTTCCCCGGAATTACCTGGTCAGAAAACAAAGCTATTTTTTTCAGACAAATGCATAAAATGAGTCATTGCATGGGAACATTTGCAGCTGTGACCCAGAGCAAGCAATGGGCACTTCTGGGCCAGTTGCCCACAGGTACATCTTTATACTATCTTCTCTTTTTCTGTAGTCTCTTAACTTCTCCCTTGTCCTTTTGATTTCATTTTCTCTAGCTTTTAGTATTACAGCACTGTCTTCTCTCCCTTTTCACCAGAGAACATCACCATTTTTTCCTTCTCCCTTCCCTATCCATATATGCACACACACACATAATTCCCAAATGTATTTAAGTGCTATATTTGATAGCCTGCAACAGCCCTGCAGGTTGTCACAGCAAAGCTGGCAAACTTCACAAATACCAGCAAAGATCAAACTTGTAATTATTCACATGAAATGACCAGTTCCAGTTTCATACTGGATCTAAGGCTATCCAGCTGTGGGCTGCTGCCACATCCTTTCCCCTGCTCCCTCTTCCCTGCCTTGGGGTATCAGTAAGATGGTGACAGGGCTGAAGTTTAGTTTTTCTCTGGTTTTGCTGGGTTCAGATTGAGCTGGTGCAGCAAGGTCATGCTCTAAGGCTTCTGTTCATTAGTGACACCACAAGAAAGGTGCCAGGGAAGCACAGCCCTTGGGTTTGGCACATCTACCAGGAATATATTTATATTATATTAAAGAGTGCTACAATATTTTATATATTAAACATTTATAGAGGGAAAAAAATAATTATATCTGAAAGAACTTTGGGCAAGACTAGCTGTTTGCCAGCAAAAAGTGCAATCCTGATGCCTTATAAGTGACAAGCCAATAGGCTGATTAGATAGATGAGCTTACAAAGAATCTGTCTGATAAGTGCTTGGCAAAAAAACTGCCTGTGTCTGACAAATAATTAGGACTGTCGCCTTTGTGCCCTGATGTAGAAGCCACCTCCTCCAGTTTTATGGATTCTTGGAAAGAGTGGTCTGTTTCAGGAAAAGCAGACATGAAAGAGTGTGGCAACCTGCAGAGGGCCAGGGTGCTCTGTGGTTTGAAGAACAGGGCAAAACACTTCCTGGTAAACACCACTCACTAGCCTGGAAAACAAAACATTCCTGGTTCCAAGGAACGCGTGGTAATCTTGTCTACAAAGAATGTGACCCAAAGTGGGAGAAAACAAAAGTAAGATATTGCAGCATGGTCAGGCTAAAAAAAAAAATTAAAAAATTAAAAAATTACAAAAATGTTGTTTTCCTTTAGCAGTATTTTTAAAAATGCTTCCCAGTGTTTGCCTTCCCTGGGAATCTCCATAGGGCACAGGAGGAGCAGACCTTTATCTGGTTACATGGGTGGCAGCCCAACAGACTGTGTGTCAAATTATTAATAGAGGTATTGCTCTAAAGATTTCAAACTAGAACTGGGTTTCCCTGTGGGAATTTAAAGTAACGGTGGGAGAAAAGCACGAGCTGAAACTGAGATACAAACAGCCTTGTGAAATCAGGATTTCTTCCTGCCGGGTGGATACTTTGTGTTTCTGCTCCCACAGCAAAGCCTTGTAGTATGAAGAAATGATATTCCATCCAAAAAGCAGCAAACATTTTAAATTTTAGATTCCCACCAAACCATCTCAGCAGGGTAACATTACCACAAGTTAAAACAAGGGGAAGAAAAGTAATTTTTGCAAATTCTTGTTTTGGAAGTGGATTCCTCTCTCAGCCCACATAACAGCCCATTGTATTTGGTGTAGATTGAAAAAAGAAATAAAAATCAAAGCATGTCTTTTTTCTATAGCAATGTGCAGTGGAAATGGAGCTGTGCAGGGCCTTTTCTGCACAGCACCTGAATGAAAGCAAATATTTCTTTTTTTTGTTTTTTTGTTTTTTTTAACATTCAAGCTACTTAGGACAGAGAAAAAATTACATTTGAGAAGTTGTGGCTCTAGGAGACAGATCTTCTTTGTCAGGGACGCTTCAAAACTTGCTTTTCCTCTGGAGGTGTGTGTGCGTGCAGCTTTTGTGCAGGTTAAACTATGGCAACTATCTATTCTTCACCATGTGAATGTGGTTAGACCAGTACCTGGGTGACCCTGTTGCTCAGATCTCAGCATCTTTAATTCATTGGAGCAGGTTGCACTGGCACTAGTGGGACTGGCAGAATTTAAACAGCAAAGTGGCTGTATATATGAGAGCGTTCCTCTTGTTCTAAATATTTGGTACCAGTACATAAAATAAATGGTCCCAGCTGACAGTGAACAGAGAGCACAGAACCAGAGAACACATGGTAGTGTTCCTACAGGTGTATGTTAGGTATATATATTAATTTTACCTCCCAACTCCATTGCCTTGACTGAGAAAGCTGCACAAAAGACTTCACTTATTTTGATGAAGTTTCCAAGCTTCATCACTAGGACAGAGATTAACTTTGCAAAAAGGGAAAGACCCCAGTACTTTTTAATGGCCTGCCTGGGCATCATAATCCCTGCAGTCCTTTGGCTCACCTTTTGCCACCCCTTCTGCACCCTCCAGGGAATGGTGCACTACATCCAGGGAACAAGTATGCACTACACATAGTGTGCAGGTCATATGTGAGTAGCAGGTCATGACCATTTCAGCTGGAGGAGTGACTTGAATGGTTTGTTGAGAGAAACAGGTTTCTAACCCATTCAGGGCAAAATTTTAAAAATAAACACAAAAATAAAAGTCCTGGATAGGCAAAGGGAGTAAGATCTGTCTCCTCCTACAATAAGGGGACAGAAAGATCAGATCATTGTTCATTTTCATAGTGTTTCACCTGCACAAAAAAGTCTCTGGGGTTGGGAAAAAAAGTGTCATTAACCTACTGTTGTTATTGAATAGTATTTCAGGCCCTTCCCAATTCAGCAGGAAAACACAGGACAAGCCAATAAATGCCTTTATATTCCTTTAAGACCATTCCTGCTTTCAGATTTCTTTGCAGTCTTTGGGAACTTTCTTAACTTGGAAGTTGAAAGACTTAGGCTTTGGGGTTGAACAACAGAAATACTCAGCATTTTTAATACCTTTCCACCAAAAAAACATTGCCTTTGTGGTATTGCCCTCTGCTGGCACCAGTCTGAGGTAGTGGAACATACTGGTGTGGTTTGTCCCCTTCCAAGCTGTCTTTCAGATGATCCGAGTGCTCGTTCACAGTTGTGATCCACAAAGTGCTCTTGGCTTGATTTTTTCCAGAAAATCTTGTATGGACAGGATTTTGTTTTAATACAGCTGTATAAGCATTAGAGGTCCTTGATAATAATTCATTTTCCAGTGAATATTCCAAGAATCCATATTCAGTTTCATGTAGGACCTGCCCTTTGAAGTCAGTTACATTAAACATCAATGCTCTGAAGTAACAGAAATTTCTCTTCTTCTTCTTTCCCCCTCCTAGTGCCACCTGATTCACTATCTGAGACTCAGCCATCACTTGATAGTTTTGAATTATTTGATTTACACCTTTGACAAGCTGAAGTCTGTCTCCTCTGAAGACATCCAAATCACAGATGCTGTTTTTGACGGTGTGGAAGTCAGAGTGTTTGAACCTCCTGCCAGGGGAGATGAAAGCCTCAAGCGCAGCGTTGTTTACATCCACGGAGGGGGCTGGGCCTTGGCAAGTGCAAGTAGGTGTCTGACAGTAACTAAATAGGATTATGGTCTGCTTTCCTCCCAGGAAAAAACAAAAAACAAAACAAAAACAAACAAACAAAAACACCACCAACAAAAAAAAAAACACAAAAAAACCCCCCAACTCTTTTCTGCTGAATATCTGAATTCGGTAGTAACTGGCTCCACTCTGGTAGATCAGTTCTAAGGAGAGAGGGACAAAGATACCATGAACACACAGTAAAAGTGCATATCTTATCTGCACATGAGCTGTAAAAGGACCAAAATGTTAATTTTGTTACATCCTGAGAGAACAAAATAGCTCATTGTTAAAATTCCTGGGATGTCTGGATGGGTTTCTTGGGCCAGTCCCCCACTTTCTTTGGTCATGAGCACAAGTCTATCCTTGGTGGTCAGGATCCAGTGACTAAATTGTAAGGGGTGTGCCCCATTTTCACAGAATAATTAGCAGAAGAGTGAGCTGATCAACAGGGCAGGAACAGCCTTAATAATGTTTGGTTCTTAAATAACACATACCTGGGAATACACACTGCTGAGCACAGACAAAGGGCAGCATGAGGGAAACGGGTGGTTCCTGTCTCATGGTCTGCCCCCCTTGGCCACCATTAGCATAATTACCTTGACAATTAATGCTGTTTACTCCAGTTAACTTGGAAATCACAAATATGACCACAGAAAGTAAGGTACAGTTAGAGGCAACGATGAGGTAACCACTGATCTCTTCCACATCATACAGGAGGAAAACAGCCTTGGGAGGGGAAAGGGGGTGTGATTCCTGTGGCTACTCTGAGATCCAGATCTAATCGGATTCCTCTCTCTTTTCCTTCCCATGACATCCTACAGTCCATGCAGCCCTGATGCATTCTATGGTTTCCTCTATGGGAAAAGGACATTAATGGGGTTTTCCAAAATTATGCAAAACAGACTGTATTGATTGTATTTGAACTATGCATGTACAAGTCACTTATATCATGATTTAAGTGAAATTGAGGTTCCTGAATATTTGAAATTTGGCCTTCACATGCCTTTAGAAATCCCAGTCTCTTTGTCCTGTAGTAGTTAAACGTTTTATTCCTCTTCCTGCAGAAGAATTGTGCTTTGAGATGGGTTTTCTTAGCCCAGCCTAAGGAGTTAACCTTCTGCCTGCCTCATTTGTTCTTTAACAGTTTGCATAGGACTCTCATTGTTAAAAATGTTCATATTAAATTGATGTGCTTTGTCTGGATGATTTTAACTTGGCTATGTCAGATGTATCCTGAGTCCAAGGCACAGAAGTTAATGATACAATTTCTATACCTAAATATTAAATTGTAAGTCTAGGTACTTTAGAAAACATTTAGTGTCTGAGTATATTTTATACTACCAGGAACCAATGATTACGTATCTAGAAAGGACCAAAATTAAAGATAATCAGTCCTCTGATAAATAGGATAGCATGATTAATCTACCCTTAAATGAGTACCTCAGCTGACATTAATAGGGTGACTCATTTGAATCAAAGCAATGCATGCTGTAGTAAAATAAACCACAAGCACTAACTCAGACTGTCTCTGGATGCCCCCAAACCACTGGGTCCCTTAAATTTTGCCCAACTGAGAGAATTGTGATGGGTGGGTGAAATGACATGCCTCAAGTCACCAAGAAATAGGTGAGGAAGGAAGCATTAGACTGCAGGGCTTCTGAAGGCATGAATTATGTTCCCTCTGCTAGAATATGTATTTGGCACTTTATCATTTGCAAGCTGATTTCATTTACTTTGCTTATATTTGTGTGATGTCTCTGTATTTTCTGAGAAGGCTTAAGTACAGCTTTGTGACTACTGACTCACATGTCCCTGCCACTGTGTCCTTTCATTCCAGGAACAAGCCTTTACAACAACCTCTGCAGAATTATGGCTGAATCTCTGAATGCTGTTGTTGTCTCTGTTGAGTGAGTAATCTAAAACTGATCAAGTAATTTTAAGGTATTAGAAATATGTAACATAGTTCTTTTAGCTTTTCTCTTGTTACTGGCTTGTGTATAAGGCTTCAAATTGGACAATAATTCTTTATACCAGTCTGATATTCTTATCCTTTTAAAATTGCAACCAAATGGCATGTATAAAAATTTCATTTTTAACACATTGAGCAATTTCAAGGTAAACAAACCTCTCACTAGCTAACTACATTACCTAGATGACTCCAGCTTGATTGGTACTCTTCCCATCTTTATTGTCAATTCCAATATTTTCTTTTGCAAACCCAATCACTTAATATAATTACTCAAGTTTCCCACCTGCAGTTCGTTACATACCAATCTCTGTGATCTGATTGCAACTTAATTATATGGAGTTGCTGTTACTTAATGCTTATTATAATGTACTTTAAAGAGTTGCTTTTTTCTTTTTTTTTACTGCTTTGTTTTTTATTAGTAGAAACAATGGAAAGGAGAAAAAAACCCCAACTGTTGGTTATTCCAGACAAGCAGCAATCACAGTATTGAAAAGTTCCTTATTATTCCTTTTCTGATTTATGCTGGTGTAGTTCTGCCTATTGCTCTGAGTTACTATTTACCTCTTCTCCTTAACCATATATCCTTCAGTCAAGTGTAATTAGATTTCTCACTGGTTTAATTGCACACCTCACTTTCACAATCTATGCACACTCTGTTAGGCAGTTTTGCAACGAGTTCCCAAAGGACGCTCTCATATTCCTATATATGCAAGACATAGATTGCTTTCCAAAAGCAGGTCACAGTTGGAGTGTGAAACTCGTAATCTAAGTTTAAAATTTATTCTGCCTGTCTAAAGAGGATGTTTTGAATCACAAAACTGAATTTTGGGTTGCTTGGCTCTACTGAGGGTATGTAAAATCTGTTATTTGAAAGGCACAAACAGAAGGCACACCCTGTACCATAATGCCTGGTAACAACTCTCAGATTTCAAATTATTCAGTAAATATAACCAGACCTCTCCTGCACTGTTGTTTAGAAGCTGAGCAAACCTCATGCCTGAAATTCAGCTGCTGGCTCTTTCTGGCAGCCCATTTGCTCTCTCTGTGCCTCAGTGTCCTCACCTGCCTGGGGGGTGTATTTCTGCTGCTCTACCTGACAAAGGAAAGGGGTTATCAAATCTGTTGCATTGGAGCAAAGCAATATTGCTCAGTTTCTTGGCTCTTGCTCACCTCATGGCACAGAGGTGTATAGCAAGGCTCATTTTCTCCTGAGCATAGGTAATAACAGAAACAGAGCTGCTTAGGTGTTTGGGTCAGCAGAGTCTGTAGGGTGTATATGATTTACTCTCCCTTGTACTTGTTAAGGTGGGAATTTGGACCAAAACCCGGCTGAGTTGAATAACTCCCTTGCCAAGGGTGTTTTATCTATTAATTTTTATAATTCATGATGAAATCCTGTATTAGGAAATCCTAGGAAGGTGCTGCAGTTTTATACTATCTTGGTGTTACTCTTATCTAGTAGGTTCATTTTAATATTTCTGAAGAGTTATAATTAACATTAATTATAAGATTAGGTCTCACCAAGGTGTTACACATCTCCTACTTTCCCCATAGTATTTATCCTAAGATTAGGTCTTACCAAGGTGTTACACACCTCCTACCTTCTCCATAGTATTTATCCTAATGAAATTGTAATTGCCCCTAAGGTTTACCTGACATCACCTGTTAATCCTGAAGGAGAGTTCCAGTGATGGTAATAATTGCCTCATCCCTTCTCTTTTTGTAGGTACAGGCTGGTGCCAGAGGTGTGCTTCCCTGAGCAATACCACGATGCTCTTCGTGCCACAAAGCATTTCCTGCAGCCTGATGTCTTAGCTGAGTATTCAGTCGACCCAAGTCGAATTGCAATCTCGGGTGACAGTGCAGGAGGAAATTTGGCAGCTGCTGTGTGTCAGCAGGTAAGGGCCAGTGTCTGTCCTGAGTTCCACCATGGCAGCCCTGCAGGCACACTGACAGATTCTTGGGGCTGCATCATCACAAGGTGATGTGCCAGCCCTAAAAGCAGAACTGTACAAAGCCAACAGCTACTCATTTTTCTTCTGTAAAGTGACTCAGTCAAATTTTGAATCGCAGAGAGTCCCCTCCAACTCAGAATATTCTGTGAAATTTCTGTATTACTAGTTATGAGTTGTTAAGGACCAGATTTTAAGAGCAAGTGAATGACTTTATTTTATCCATTTTGCAGGTGAGCTCTATTTTTCTAAGTAGGCATAATTTATCAATATATCTTCTTATTTTTAGATAGTTGTCTCTGAAAACATGTTTTTATTTCTTTCAAATATAAATGAAGGACAAAAAAGTACAATAAATGAAGCTTAATTCTTCTGCTAAATTGTCTTCCTGGAGCATTTTGCAATTTTAAGGAAATTTCTTTTGTGTATCTGCAGTTTAAATTAAATCTGAATTTGATCTAGTAAAGAGTTTAAAGGCAGCTTGGGGCAAGTAATAATATTTTTCATGGTTGAATGAAATATTATTATTACTAACTTCCCTAATGCCATAACCATGAGTGATAAGAAAGCAGATACCATGTCCAGACAACTAATTATGACAACCTTGCAATATTGAATTTAGGTGAAAAAATTAATGAGACTATTACAATAAGAGTTTAAATGCTGAGGACTGATAAACATGATAGTACCATGTTTTGGCAAAAGCATTCCTAATTCAATTTTCTGATGTATGATTCTTTTTAAACAAGCTGAGATATGATAGACAATTTTGTGTATTGTGTAGAAGATGAAACAAAGAATTTGCTGACTCTTCTAGAAAGATAAGTCCGGGCATCAAATGTAATTGGTGACTCAAATCAAATGCAGGTGGCAGGGTCAAGCCAGACACAAAGAGATACTTCTGCACCTGGTGAGCCTTTGTTAGAGTAAGTCACAGACGCCAATAACCTGCATTTTCTGGGAAAAAAAAGCCCAACTAGATCAATTCATGGAAGAAAAATGCATAGAAAGCTGTTAAAAGCAAGAGTAGCTTCAGTTGCCACCTGTTAAACTGGACACTGTGTTAGAGAAATGCCACTTTACACTTCTTTTTTTATTCTTACACTCTTCAATAAACTTCTATCGCTGATTTCTGCTGGGGTCAGGATATGGGGTCAGCCTGAATGGCCATCTTACAAGAGGAGTAGAAGATCGGGCTGCTGATACTTCAGACAAGAGAGCCACATAACCTGTATAAGAGCAGAATTCAACCTAAAAATTGTCAAATGAATGCTCACTTGTGTGAAATTCTACATTGACATATGTTCATTTTCTGTATAATCCCAATTCTGTCCTGTGTTTCTCCCCACAGCTTAGCAAAGATGAGGCTTTGACCGTCAGACCGAAACTGCAGGCTTTAATTTATCCCGTCCTTCAGGCATTTGACTTCAACACACCTTCTTACCAGCAGAACAGGAACATGCCCATTCTCCCCCGGTATGTCATGGTCAACTACTGGATCGATTATTTCAATGGCAACTACGACCTGGCTCACGCGCTGCTGATCAACAACCACACCGCTCTGGACGTTGGCCAAGCTCTCTCTTTCAGAGGGCGCCTCAACTGGACATCTCTGCTGCCTCCGTCATTCAAGAAGAACTTCAAGCCCGTGGTGCAAGCCACAGGCACGGCTGAAATCATCCAGAAGATGCCAGCGCTGCTGGACGTGCGGGCAGTGCCGCTGCTGGCCGACAACGAGACCCTGCAGCTGCAGCCCAAGACCTACGTGTTGACCTGCGAGAACGACGTGCTGCGCGATGACGGCGCGATGTATGCCAAGCGCCTGGAGAACGCGGGCGTGGACGTCACGCTGGACCACTTCCACGACTGCTTCCACGGCTGCATGATCTTCACCGTCTGGCCCACTGACTTCTCTGCCGGGGTTCAGACCAGGAACAGCTACATCAAGTGGCTGGATGAAAACCTCTGAGGAGAGGAGGGGTCCCCTCTGGAAGGCACACGGTGTAGGGTCAGTCTGTTCCTGCGGGAGAGCAAACAATTAAAAAGTGCACTTTTCCAAACCCTGACTTCATCCTTCAGCTGCTGGGGGTACAGACCACTAACTGCAGCTTTTACTAGCTCCATTGGCCTTGACCAGAAAAATCCTTCAAGAAATATTTTTTTCAAACTTCAATTTTATTTTTGACCACCTTCTTTCAGGTGACTATTGCCAAACATAATCAAATGTTGGGCAGGGAGACCAGCGTTCCTGTAGGATTCTTAACTGGGAGCAACTTTCAAGCTTTGACTCTTAATTAGGCACAAAGGCTGGGGGTTTCAAGTGATGTGAGATAAAGCCAAACACCTATGTCTACATCTGAATATGTAAAAGTGGGAGCTAGTTTGCAGCTGTGTTGAGCATCTGATGTTGGAGTGTGAGCACTCACCTTTGGCAGCAGAGCCATGCATTTGAATGACCGGCATGGATTTAGGTGTTGGCTTTTAGGCACGAAGACAAAGGGCTACTTAAACTTGAAAAAAAAAGCAAAACAAAAAAAAACAACCCCTCTTCTAGGGAGTTAAGATGATGCTAAACATGTAATTCAGCGTTGGAATTTGGTCTTTACTACCTTTTTGTTATTTATATTTTAAAAAAGGACTAAATATATTTTCAACAATAAGTATTATAGCATACACACAAATATGTAGGATAAAATAATATGTGTAGCAGCAGAATTCAGATTTCTTAGGTGAGTGACCTTCAGAGCTGCTAAAGAATGTGACTTCATCTGTGTTTAAAGCCTCAGTTGTACGACCTCCTTACAGAAAACACTGAGCTTGCTGCAAATAATCTGCTGTGTGGTTTGCACTAATATTTGTAATTAGTTGTAGTAAGATTTTGTTCATTGACTTTCCCTTTGTGCTTGTAGTGTTAATTGTATTTCCTGCTTCCTGGAAGGAGGGA
Source organism: Formicarius rufipectus (assembly GCA_013399695.1). Lineage (NCBI taxonomy): Eukaryota > Metazoa > Chordata > Aves > Passeriformes > Formicariidae > Formicarius > Formicarius rufipectus. The sequence continues at coordinate 1,172,993 of VXAU01004203.1, read as the reverse complement.
AGCAAGGAAACAGAAGTGGGCTCCAATCTACAGGGAAGATTTAAATCTGAGCTTTGCAGCTGAGCTTTGTCTGTCTTGTAGGCTGACCTAAAACATTAGGTAAGATAATCTTGCTATTGAGCAGCAAATCTCTACAGTCTGAACCGATCTGTAAAGTTCAGGCCGGCTGGACAGGGGAGGGAAACCAATTGTGATGGTGATGGTGTGTATTGTCCAGGGTGCTTATGTCTTGCAGCAATGAACAATGTTCCTGGGCAAAGAGATTGGTAGATTAAATTCATCCTCAGCTTTATCACTGACTTTCTGTGGGAGCCCAGGAGAACAAAAGTTATCTCTTTATGCTCCTCTTCTGCAAGGGAAGGGAGTAGTCATTTCCTACCTCACAAAGGAGCTGTGAGCTGAATTCAGAGGTGTGGGTGAAGCACAGGGATGTGAATGTGACTGGAAGGCACTCAACAGCTCCTGTTGAGCTGGGGTGCTCTTGGGCTGTGGGTCCGCCTGGCCAGTGGGTTCATCCCTGTCCTGGCTCCTGTCAAAGTACCCCAAGGGGCAGCTTCTTGGCCCTTAGAGGTTGTAACGAAGGCAATTTCATTACAACATTTCTTATGACAGGATTCTGAAAAGTTCTTTTAAAAAACAAACAAACAAAACGGGTATTGGTAGATCAAACTGCCTTCTGACATTTAAAATATACAGAACAGTCCACTTTCACTGGGATTTAAATTAGATAATGGCTTTGCTGAATCATTGCTTCCTAGAAATATCAGGTTGTTAACGTGGTTGTATGTATTAAGAAAGGCTATTAATGAGGCAAGGCCTGGATGTCAGCTCAGTCATGCAGCCCAAAACTCATTCCCAGCACGGGTTCACACGGAGATCACAAGGCAGAAGCTTTTTCAACAGTGGCCCACATTCTTCTTCCATTTAGCTCCTTACAAAGACTCGGTGGAATTAGAGCAGCCAAGTGACAATATGAATCAGAATAAATTTTTGATCACAATATCCAATTAACATTGCAGAAGATTCAAACTTTTTATCTGGATTTAAACCCTCTTTCCTCCTACGACTACAGTAGCTAGAATTCATGCTTAAAACAGACAGCAACCAAAGTTATGTCCATTCAAAAGACAAATTACTAATCTGCCCTTTTCTGTTATATGGAGCCAGCTACATTTACCTGACTTTAAACTATGACTTAAAGAATAAAAAAAACCCAAAAAATTATTGCTACACTTAGTTGTGACAACAGGTTTCTTCCTGAATTTCCCACTTAAAGAGTAAAGCCATGTCAGAAAAGATGCAATTTATATCTACTTGCTGTCATTAATGGTATAACTGTAGTACTGGAAAAAAATTTGGTTAATATTTCTGTAAAGCCTATAATAATTAAGTTTTCCTGAGAGCTGCTTGCAAAGCTTTAGCTCAGCATTTGTTTATAGTTTTGTTATAAATATCTGCTATGAAGCTATAATATAATTGCTGCTGGTTTTTTTAACTGAAATGAAAGGGAGAGCTGGAATATATATACTCATGGAGTTGGTTGTAAATTTTCTTCATGCACTGAAGCACATTAAAGTCTTGGCACAAGAAAGGGCAGTAAGTTTATAACTGGAGTGAACGTGTTTACTAAGTCATCACCAGCCTGATGCAGCACAGCATGGATGGGGTGCTACAGTATTAAGTACTTCTGTAAAGTATCTTGACTACTTTCATCTTGCAGCTATATGGTTTAATATGTGATAGCTGCAAAGGTATGTGATGGATCCTACAATGTAGAAAAAGAAGTCTGAGTTCCAGCTCTGGAAAGAGCTTTAATGTACAGCTGCACAAGACACTTGATCAAGTTCAGTGTAAACCTCAGAGTGTTAGTCCAAACTCAGCTTTGCCTTCCTTTACACCAAGTCCCCGTGCCCAAAACTGTCAGTTTAGGGTTGTTTCCAGCTGTGTTGCTGCAAGCTCCTAGGAACTGAGCACCAACTCAGGGTTAGGGAAAGCTGATGCCCGATAGCAGGGGGTTAAAATTAATCCACACCACCTGCATTTGTTCATGTGTTTTCTTGGGCACAACTAGAACCTTCCTCCCTTGGTTATTTCACAAAGCAGTTTAGGGCACTTTGCATGTTACAGGCTCAGACCAAGTGTCTGTTACAACATTTCACCTGTGCGTGGTAGAGTCAGTCTTGTAAAAGGTGAACTCCGTAAGTTTGTCTCCTTACCTCTTCCTTCAGTCAACGAGTATGGCTAGCTGCCAGTTGAAGACAGCTTTTCTTCCCCTCCTACAATTAGACNAAAAAAAGGCAAAACCAACTTGCATAACAACCTGTATTCATTTGTAGCCTGCTGTCATAGACCTGAGAACTATATTAGTAGGTCCCCAGTATATTGGCCAATTTTTGCAGGTATAAAAAGAGGTTTTGTCTCCCTGGCTTAGGACCTCTTAAAGGATGGGTGTTCAGCACTTCTGGAAGCCCTGACCTGTTTAAAGATGTTTCATGACACATAAAAATCACAAATAAGTTGAATTTCCTAACCTTCATCTAATTCCAAAATTGCATCCCCAGCTGAAGCAGAAAGGCCATTGTGGATTTTAAGATAAAGAAATAAAAAGAAATGCCTTTTCTTTAAAATGTTTGTAGCATTTGGGCCTCTATTTTTTAATCTCTTTCCAAACTTTATTAAAAACATTTTAAAATAAAATAGAGGCAGATAAACTTGAATTAAACCTTTGAAGCTGCTATGATCTGTAACAATTATGTTAAAAAACCCCAACAAGTCCAACTGGTTTAATGTTCTCATATTTATGATGTTCAAAACCCCATAGTAAAACATCCTTGATGTGAATACATTCACTACCTTTATGCATGACTAGTTTCTGCTTTTTTTCCCCAGAGCAGGGGAAATATTTGTAAGATCTAATTACGAAGTGTGATTTCAGATGTGCTACCAAAATGAAGAACAAATAAATAAAGTGAAATACATTTGTAATTTATTTCTTTTTCACAGGACCGCTGACTTTGTATTTCTGAACATTTCCAGTTTGATTTTTGGTTGCTTTCAAGGCAGGAAACCTTGCCTGTGTGTCCACAGACTGCAAGGCTCACCTCATACTTCACTTCTGCCAAATGATTAATGGTGACCACATCTGCTGGCGCTGAATAGTGGACAGTACCTGCACTAGTGCTGTTGTTCTCTTTCAAGATAAACAGCAGAGCTCATGTTCCCCACTCTGATGTATGAACATATTTTTGTATGTCTATAGGTTATACCTGTGTTTGAAATCTGGTTTAGCCAGTGAAAGTCCAGGTTTCTTTTTCATTCCTATTTGCCTTCCTTTCACATTCTTTCTTGCTGAACTGTAACATGTTTTCTATCCCTGCTCTCATTTATTGATGATCACAGGAGCATTGCTTTTGAAATATTCTAATATGGGGCTTCCATTTTGGCCAGCAGGCTCTTATGATGTTCACAGAATATAAAGGTTTCCACCTGCTGAAAAAAAAAGTGGTGGGGGAAAAAGCTTCAAAGGACTTATAACCCTGTTTTTTAAGCCAGCAGGACTCACAGTCCTGATTACATTAAAGTGAATGCATTAAGTTGAATGCACTAAGAATACTCTGGGCCTTATAGAACGGGGTTTTTTTCAGTCATGTTTTCTTAGATGCCATAAACCATCTGACTGTGCAGGGCTTTGCAAGCCCAGGGCGGTGCCTCCCACAGCCGGGTGTGGCCGTGCAGCACATCCCGGACCTTGGTGGTGCTGGATGTCCCTGTTCCCATCGCAGCATCCTATTCCCACCCTCAGCTGGAGCAGCAGCGGGTGCCTGGTGGGGTTGTGACTGACTCAAGTATCCCTCAAGCCCACAGAGCCTCTTGCCTCTGTATCCAGAAATCCCAGCCCTCTCCTGCATCCCTGGGCTGCCTCATTCTTAGAAAACTCTTTGGAGCTGGGCCATCTTTTGTTTTGTTCATCCCCAGGGGAGGCACACATTTTCGCCTTCTCTTACTTCCAGTTTTTCTGGCACTAATCCAAAGGCATTCCGTTTCTTTTATAAATGTTGTCTAAATAGCTGCTAGCACATCGTTAATACACGGCTACATTTACCCCTAATGTAAATTTAGTATTTTGGGACAATGATTCTCTACAGCATTTTAAAGTGTTTATTAACTGTACAGCAGGAAAACAAGCAAAAGAAAACAAACAGAGTAAGTCCTGCAAACACTCTTTAAAAGTGTTTTTACAAAAACTGTATTTTAAATAACTTTTCCTGACCTTATATAATCTAGAGAACACTAAATATTTCCATTAAACCCCCTTGTTCTTTTATGAAACAGAATCTCTGCAAACCACAGCACTTCCCATCATAAGATATTCTAGGAGAGGCAGAGTTTGGGAAAGGATGGAATAGATTTTCTACTGAGAGACTTGAACCAGCAATAATAATTGGTGTTATAGGAAACACTGTGGCACTCTCAGGACAGGTGCAGTACACCCAGTGCCACTGAGATGTGGGAATTAGGGTGCGGTGGAGGAATAAAGGCAATTCTTACCGTCAACCTCGGAATTTCATTACAAGCCAATTTCAGTCTGAGGGTTTTAATTAAAAGATAATAATTCACACTATAGCCAGCAGAGGGAGCGTTTAAAGCAAAGGCCGGCTGGAAAAGGTGCGGCACATTCCTGAAACCACAGTGTAAAACCGAAAGTGGTGTTTGTGGGAACTGCACCAAAACATGCAGGGTGGCTCAGCCGTGACTTGTGAATTCGTGCATGGACAAGGCAGAAAAGTCACGCCTATGGGGAACTACTCAGATTTCTTGCAAACAAAACCCAAACAATCACCTCACAACCACTCCATGCCGGGGATGCCCCATCCCTGGAAGTGACCAAGACCAGGTTGGGTGGGGCTTGCAGCGACCTGGTCTAGTTGAAGGGGTCCCTGCCCATGGCAGAAGGGTTGGAATAACATGAGCTTTAAGGTCTCTTCCAACCTGAACCATTCTATGATACTGTTAGTCTATGACTCAGCATAAATCATTCAGCCCTAAGGGGTTTTTTTAGGTGATGTTGCTGTTAGTTCAAACTCTGTGACCCAGCTGGGGTGTGTGTGGTTATCCTGGTCTCTCTGCAGCTGCCCCTGCATGGCTCCGGTCTGCAGAGCAGCACAGGGTGGGGGAGTGCACCAGTCTGTATCTCTGTGCCCAGGGTATGGCTCCGTGGTTGTGGAGGGCTGTATTTTCAGGGTTATCTCTACTGCATTCAGAGACACCTGCCTGTGTCAGTGAGGGGTGTGTGGAGACACAGCAGCACCTCCAAAATCCCACGGAGAGCTGTTAAGTGCCCCTGGAAATGGTGCATTTCAGCCCCCAAGAGTTCAACCCTTGGAGAAGTGGGGCTATTTCTGCCCTTATGCCATAGCATTTCTGCTCTTTTAATGGTGCATAAAACAATCCATTGTTAAAGGCAACTTTTGCAGCCTTGTACACCCTGCTCCTGCTGCTGTGAAGAGGAGAGGGCCTCTCCAAGAGCTCCACTGGCAAAGCAGCCCTGACACTGCTCTGGAGCCCATGGGAGCCAGGGGCACTTGGCACAGCCAGCAGCTGTTTGGGTTATTTTATCAGTCAGATGGGTTACCTTTGACGTGTTTCACATCCAGCCACGTGCACTCACTCCATGCTGCCTCAGCTGCCATCCCATCCTCTGCTCCTGAGCTTTCCTCCCTGTGCCACAAAAACACTGTAGGTTATGGAGCCCTGCAAAGGCAGAGCAGCTCAGCAGAGCAGCAGCACACATTTAGCATGACTGTATCTGCCTACGAGGGGTTTTTTCCTCCTCCAAAATCCCAGGCTGAGCAGCATGCAAAGGCAGGGGTCAGACATGCTGCCTCACCTCCCTGTGCAGCTGGAGAGGTGGGATGTGAGGGGTCAGAGCCTGTGCCCAGTGCTTGGCTCCAAAAAACCTGTGTTTCCTTTTGCATTCCTATTTTCCATCACTATTTCCTCTGCAAAAGCAAAACAGAGGTTATCACCTTCCCAAACACCACATCATTACATTGCAAATCCTGCTTTTGCTCATCTGTGTGGACAAGAGAGGGAAGGTGCCAGTTGTTACAGCTGTTACAGCCACAGGAATGCATTGGAGGCACAGTCAGCTGGATTTGAGCACAAAGAGCCAACCACCTAGTTCAGGTCCTGTGTGATCTGCTAAGATATCAGGTCGTTAGTCAGAGATCACACCGTGGATCTGTATTTCACGTTAAAATCCAGAGTGGCTGCACGCAGATGGGGATGTGGAATGGAAGGAATCTCTCGATGAGTGTCATCATCTTGACCTCTTGGGCTGGTGATCCTCTCACCTGACTGAGCTTCCAAGGGAGTGTCTAAGTTTGAAAGGTCTGCTATCCCATCACCTTGAGGCAGATACATATGCTTGCTTATATCAGCCACCCATCCCATCTCTTTGGGCCTTCACTTGAAAATGTAAATCCCAATTCTAACTTACTTGTCAGTGTCACTTTGAAATGCAACTCGAGCTTGAGTAGAGTTTATTTTTATCATGTCACCTCTCCTGTGCCTGCCCAGAACAGTGTCTCCTGAGCTGTAAAAAGTCATTTACAGTTTACATGTTAACCCAGTAGAGCCAACACAGTTGTGTGCCCCTTGTGCTAAAACTTCCTCAACAGACTTGTTTGCAAACCTGTGGCAGGGTAAGGGCAGCAGGGTTAACTCAGGACCTCTTTGTCTCAGGTAACAGGAGTAACCATGCATTTCTTCCAAGTATCCAAGCAACTCAGCTTGAACAAGTCTCCATTCCCAGGGCTGATGCTTGGAGCAAAACCAACTACCTTTCGACTTCCAAATCAATCAGGGCTCATCAATCATTAAAAGCTAATCTGTGCCAGGATCCATAACGAAATTCTGAAGTCATTTATTTTCCAGATGAAAAACAAGTTAAAGCCGAAGGTGCTCTTCCTGTTAATACTTCATCCTCTCCAGAAGGGATGCCTCAGGAGCCAGGGGATCTTTACTGTGTGGAAAAGATGGCACTGGGGAGAGGAAAATTTAAAGAGCAAAAAACCCAGCAAGGATTGATGACGAACCAGGCTAAAATCCATGCTAATTGCATGAAAGCTAAATGCTTCCGTGCCTTCACTAGCCCTGGGAGCCAGAGCTCTCCCAAGGGCAGAGGCTGCTGTCACCCCAGGTGGGGCAGTGGGGAATTCCACCCTTGGTGTCACTGCTTCCTTTGCTCCTGAGCAGACGTGGACACTTGCCAGCTATTCAGTGAGCAAAACAAAGAAGGCGTTCCTCATTTAGACTTGCAGGAAGAGATTGTGAATGTTTTCCAAATAGGTGGACTGGCAGCCTGGGGACCTCCACTTCTGCTCCCAAATGGAGTTGGAGCAGCCAGAGCCTGGGATTCACAACCAGCCCTGTGCTCAGCCACATGTGTGGCACTCCAGCCATGTGATTTCTACAGCCTGTGCAATTCTGCATTGCAGAATCCACCAGTTCACCAAAGAGTCAGCACTGTTTATTCAGGCAGGGATTTTCACTTGCAAACACACCATCCTGAGCTGGCACTGGCCCTAACTGATCAGGTTTGCTGTTTTCTTCCTTGACAATGCTCCCCCAACACTGACCTGTTGCAGGCTTGGGAGCACGGAGAGTCCTCAGAAAATACTAATCTCCTCACAGCAGTCAAGGAGATTTGGTTATTCAGTAAGGAAGAAATTAGAGGACTGACACACTGGCATTTTAGGAGGTTAACTGCAGTCTCCTGAATCCAACAGAGAGATTGCTACTGTCCTGGAATAATCTGAGCCCAGGACTGATGGAGAGGGAAGCCCAAGAGCCCAGCAGGGAGCTGCTGCCCCAGCCATAAGGGTCTGTGAGCACTCAGTATCTCCTGAGCTTTGTCACAGAGAGATTTGAATAGCAATACAACTAACTCAGAGTATAAAAGCCCACATTATTTGTGGTTGCTTCATCCACTGTGCTGGTGAAGGAACCTCTGACACCAGAGAAAGGAGAGCAGTGGCTGGAACAAACAAACAGGGCATAAGTGGGATTTTACTGTACTCTTCTGAATAGGCAAACTACCATACTGGTGGGTAAGGTCAAAGCTTTTAGGCCTGGTGCTTTCCACAAAATAATAAATTACTCAACCGAAGGGAAAAGAACATGGGATCACTGGCCCTTATCTGCTCCACCCCACTACTCAGCTTGCTTCCCTTTCCCTGAAATGTTTGAAAATAAATGAGCCTGTGTGGTTTCAGTAGAGTACTTAAAATATTAAACAAGCCTGCTGCTCCTAACTAATACGGAAGAAGGCCGCACAAAATGCCCTGCCTGTTTACTGTCTCAGCCGTGCCTTTCTGGAGTGGGTGTAACCAGGTCAGGGGCACTCTGGCAAAGGCATTAAACACGAATCCTGGGAAACGTTAGGAACCTGTGTGAATCAGGACAGTTCTGGCCCTCACCAAAGCCTTTTTATAGGTATCCAGATCTCACCAGCCAAAACCAAACCCCTGACAATTGAGAAAAAGTGTGTTTTAGGTGTATCTCAAGTTTTGTTTGCCTTGAGTGCAGAAAGTTTTGTTTATGTTTTCTCTCTGGTCTATCTTGAGCAATAATCATTAAATGAATTAAGTCCAGCTGGGCAAAGTTGCCTGGTTTACACACTCCTTTATAATCTTTATCAGAACTTTATAAGAAATGATAAAATGTTGCAAACAGCCCACAGTCAGAGATATGACCATTCCTGACACTACCATTCTTAGAAACACTGTTCTTCCACTACACGCCTGCAATTTCAGCTTTTTGTTATCGTTGGGATTTAATGTCTCAGGTCTTTGGCATGGTTGCATGCAAGGCTGGAAATGCAGGCCCTGGGTAAGTAAAAGTCACTTTTTTCCAGCCTGGTCTGTTTTCACTCTGCAGAGGTGCCAGCCTGTCTGTATTCCATCCCCTAACTGCAGATGAAGAAATGTCACCACAGAGCTGGACTTCTCAAGATTCATCTTTCTTTCTCACCCCCTTTTTTTTTCTCTTTATGCTTTAAACATTTGTTTTCTGTGGAAACACTTTCTTGGTGTCAAGCAATAGGTAGAGAGAAAATTTAAATTGAGGGTGACAGGGATTTCTGTGAGGTTGTTGCAATAAAGTCTCCTTGTAATAGTATATTTCTTCTAGAGTTTAAGAGATACGTCTTAAAGTGTTTTGTGAGCAATTTACATGACTCTGATATATATTCTCACCATAAAGAAGGCCATAAAAGTCAGTGGATGCAAAGGCACTAGCATTAGGCATTCTTGCATTCTCAGTTTCACTGATAAGGCAAATAACCTGAGTTTGCAATGTTAATGTTAATACCATTTCCAGCTTTCTTATCTCCCCCTCCCCCTAAGTATTCTCACAGGAAAAGAGGTACAGGAATGTGCTCCTTGCAGGATTATCACCACCATGGCTCACAAGCCCAAGCTCCCTGCTGAGGTGTGTAGGTAGGAAGGATCTGCCTGGATCCACATCACCTGAGCTTCCTCCTTCTGCTTTTCATCACAGCTGAAGCCAACTTTGTTTACACACAAATATCTGGCAAGGTGTGGCAAGCCAAACACATTACCTAATAACATTGTCTAGGTGTCTGCAAACATTTTGAAGCTTGAATGATACTTGCACAGCTCAAGTTCAGATCATGCTCACCAAGAAAAGTCAGGTGAGATTTTCCAGCATGGTGGGTGACATCTTCCTTTTCTTTCCTTACACAATCAGGAATGCAACTTGCTCATTCCAATTAATGTAGTCTTCTAAGAAAAATAAAATCTGGACTTGAAATCTAATAGCACAGGTAAATCTGCAGGGATTAACTATATGAAAGAGAACACTGTCAAGCATATAATGATATTTTTGCATGTTTGCTACAGCTAATGCTTTTAATTGCATTTTCCAGTTTAATTCTAGTAGCCAAAGGCTCAAAGCACAAGGCAAATAAATGACAGGATAACTGGCATGCCCTAGTGCTTCTTTTCAACATAAATCAGGCAGACAGCAAATATGAGTTGAGCAAGGAGGTAACTGTGTTGCAGTTTAATTCACTCAAGATTTTGTAAAAATTAATTTTACGCTGCAGGATGGAAAAACAGGCCTGGGAAATGCATTGAAAATGTCAGGAGAGACTGGAGTTACAGAATTCCCCTTCCATATTACCATTTCAAACAAGTGTGAGAAAGCTTTGTAAGCAGAATGACTGCTGAGCAATAGGATCACACATAGCATCGTGCTGAATGCACCTCTCCATTCCCTGCATGTCTGAGGTGCTTTGCTGAAAGATTCTTCTGTGATTGCAGGTGCAATTATAAAAGGCTTTTGAAACAAAAAGACATTCATACAAACCTGACAGCAGCAAGAGATTTAATTATCCACAGTCAGCTGTTTTTCTTCAAGACACGAGCCCTGCAAGTACCCAGAGGTAAACTATCACTCTACTTTCATGGGTGCTGCACAGCTGTTTTTATATACCCAAGAAGCTGCAAGGAAATTACTTTGACTGTAAGCCCTTGAGGGCTAAGAGATTATCTTTATGGGTTTGGCCAAATACACAAACACATTACTAGAGCTTTGGTTTTAAGTCCATCAGAGCTGCAAGGTGAAATAAGTAAGAAGACAAGTACTTTTCCATGAGTTTTAAGTCAAAGTGGGTTTTCTCCTGTTTGATCTCCAAGTCCAGCCAGAGTAAATAACTTCTAAATCACAAATATTCACTAAGGATAGTAATTCAGTCATCTCTCTAAGTCCTATGTGCTTATTGTTTGAAGACAGAATAAATAGGTATTTCTTGCTTATCAACACTGCAGAGCTCACGTGGTTTCTCTGGAGTAAAGAAAAAGCTTTCTTTGGAAAGCTCTGATTCTCTAGAACTCTGCATGGCAGCAGCTGAAACACAGCTGGGTAAATTCCCTGCTGGTGTTACCTGAAATATTTCTATGAACTTTGAAAGAGTTTCACCTCTTTATGCCAGTAGACTCTACTGCATGTGCATTTTGTTCCAAAAATTGTACAACTCTTCACCAGATTTTTAAGCAATTTTTACTAACTATAAAGAAAAGCATGTCTGTATTTGGCTGCTCTACAGATTGTTTGGCCATCTAACCTTACAAAACAATGCAGTGATGCTGTTGATCACATCCAGTTTTGGAAAGCCACGCTGTGTCGAGTACAGTATTTCCAGGCTGTAAGCCATGAAACAAGCCTGTTCCTGCTGCAGTTCATGTGGCTCTTTCTGTGAACTGGAACGAGGGCAGGCCCACATCCAATGCGTGGTCCCAAAGACACTCACACACATTTCAAACACAAAACTCATCAGCTCTAAAAGCAAAACACTTGGAGAAACTCCAGTCAGGGAGCAAACTGCCAAAAAAGTCATTCTCTGTTTACGAGGAGTTGTTTTTATTTCCTGGTTTGCTCTGTGGGCTGGCCCAAGGCAAGGACAGGTGAGTGCTAGTTCAGGACGGACAGTGGGAGCAAGAAGCTGCGTGACAGGTCCCCTTTCAGCACCAACAAGCCATTACTTTGACTTTGTTGCAGTGTAAGGTTGCACCCTGACATTCCAGTGTTTGTTCTAATAGATCCCTCTGTTGTATGCTCCTGAAGGGCACAACATTCCTCCCTGGCTTGAGGATAATCCCACGAGCTGGGTGAGTCTCCAGCACAAATCGTGCCTCGTTGATTTCTGCAGGGATCACTCCAGTACCTGAGTCTGCACATTTACCTGTAGCATCTTTACTCACTAGTTTATTTACTTTACAACCTTCAGTTCAGATCAGTGTTACTGTGAGCACTTATTTACAGTCAAAAAGCTGGTGTTAGAAAGGATTCAAAAGCCAGATGTTCCATGTTTATCCAGTATCGGTGATTTCATAACACTTAGTTTGCAAGTCATGACCAGATTGTTTCAGCTGCCAACTGCACAGCCCAAGCATCAAGCTGTGTTCCCTCTGCTCAGCACACTCACAGCTCTGAACTGAGCAGCAGGAACGATAAATTACCATCTAGGAAGAAATGCTTCAGAAATATATATATTACCTTTAGAAAACTGGATTTCACAAATAGATCCCACATACCTTAAAAACACTCCTTGGAGTCCCAGAGTCCAGCCTGTGGAAGCACTCAGCTTCGTGCTTCTGAGTGAGTGGAGCCTGATGCTGACCACTGGCTGACCTTTTTGCTGATGCTGCCTCTGTCAGGACAAAGCACACATCCTTTTGCAACTACACAGATCTGGCAGCATTGATATTGCTAGATTAATTAATAGCGTCTTAAGTGGAACACAACCTGAGGCTTTTATATTTACTTGAACAAATGCTTCATGAACGTTAAATTTCTGTTCAGAAGATACACGTCTTGCCCCTTTTCACCCAACCCTTACACCCTGCTAACTTTCTCTTACCTTTACAAGACTTTTGCATGCTGTTGTAACAGCTGAGACTCCACCAAAATTCAGAAACTAGGTGAGAAACTTTGGATGTGAGGCTGGATGTTATGCCTTCTACCTATATAAAGCTGAGAAAAAGAAAGAGGTGGACACAACAGATTTTGCAAGAACTGCAAAGTCTACAGGTCAATGTAAATACACACCAAACATACATCAAGCCTCTGCTCCAGGCTGTCAGAAACAGCAAAGTAACCTGAGAGGGATTTTGGAGAGCTACATTCTTGCCAAATAATGAACTCCATTTGCTTGAAAAATTAACATTTTACATGTTAAGAAACTGTAATAGCAGGTGTCTTTCACACAAACCAGATAATTGGCTCAGCCACAGTAGTACTCCATCTGGGGATGAATGTCATCCAGAGTATTTAAAGCACAATAAAACAAAATTTTGCTAAATGCATGAAACCAGGATTACAGTACTCTGTGAGGAATTACATCTGTAATATATACATACATTTGAATACCTCTGTGCAGGTTTAGATAGCAGTGTGCAATCATTCACAGAATAGACCCCTGTATCTATATAGATATGTAGACTTTAAGTCTGGAGCAGCACTGTGTTCAAGGATTATCTGATTAGTAGAGCTTTCAAGTAATCTGTTTCTCATGGCATTCCTTTCCTGTGCAAAGAAAGCAGAGGTTTGTCGAGGCATCAATAATTCAGTTGTAAAAGTCCATTCCCACAATGTGCTTTTCAGGCATGAATTCTCCATAATCTGCCTGTGGGGGGAATGGGTGACCTGATGGTCCCCTTGAAGACAGGGACACACTGTGATAGAAAAGCTGAATAATCTGGCTAAAGTCAGAGTAGAAATCTGACAAAGAGCCCAGTGTAGCTCTCAGGAGCTGGCAGGGCTCTCCCTGGACTCACATCTCCAGCAGTTTGATGCAGTTTCCTCTCTACAGCAACACCTCCTCATAGAAATAGGTGAATAATCAAGCATTTGTTCATAAATGTATACTTCTTAAAGAAAACAAAAGTAAATTCTCAGCCCTAAAAACTATAGTAAGAAGTTCAGAGCTCAGAAAAATCCAAATGCAAGGGAAGAGAACACCAGATGCTTTTTCTTCAGACCTATGGGGATCTGTCAGCCTCGTACCCTGCTCAGCCTTCAGATAGATTTAGCCAAGAAATCATGAGGTCAGAGGGACTTCTCTCTCTCCATGCACTCCATCATGAGCAGTGACAAGAGCTGTGTTCCTCCGGAGGCTCTTACACCTGGACTGGCTCTAAGGAGGGGACTGAAGAGAACCAATAACTCAGAGATTCACATCTAGTGGGACGCAGGTGAGCACCAGCAGCTTAGAAGCCACACTGAGGATGCACTGCCCACTCGTTGTATGCTTGCAAGTCATGCCTACAATGCAGAGCATCACTGGACTGCTTTGGTGACATAAAAGTCTGGAGTTAAAACTGTTACATGGCCAGGAGGATCAGACAGATCCTGAGTCAGACCCACAGCAAACCAGGGTAACAAATGAGGAATGCAACTCGCCCTTCAGGCCCTTGTTTTGATTTGAAAGTGCAAATGAAGCAGAAGTTATTGCTTTTTCCTACAAAGCCTGCCTCTGGAACATTTTTTAAATTCTGGGGATTTTCTGTATTGCATGCTAAGAGCCATACTCTGGAGCCCCCAGCAGTCAGCTGGCTGGCAGTATTGCCTCTCTCTGATGGAGGCAGGGACTTTAGAAAAGAAAAGAGGTTGTTAAACTTATCCTGATGTGCAACGGGTTCTTTTCTGAGTAAGGCAATGATGCCACGGTGGATCACTGCCACCAACCTTCAAAAAGATATACTGTTGAAGAAATGGATTCACTTTAAACACAAAGAAACTTAAAATCCAAAGCAACTTGCTGAGTGGCTGCACTGAATTCTCCCAGCCCTTTTTGACTTGTGGCAGACTCAGCATTAAAATTCCCAAGGATAGTGGAATCAACCTGACTCCTGCAACTCTGAGGTTACTCTTGTTCTTTCTGCAATGCTGTTTTTGATGCTGGGAATCAGAGTCCAGCCTCGGGGACTTGTTTAGCAGAGATGAAGCATCACCAATCTACACTGGGATGTGAATGCCTGGGCTGACATCAACATTGATCCTATTCGGATGGGAGCCTGCTCCTACACAGCACTCAGTGGAAAGAGGAAAGCTGGCCCTTGTTTGGTGTAGAGGAGCAGATTCCTCTGTGTGCTTAACCAGATGAAGAATCAAAACCCTCCTCAGGAGCTTTGGTCCGGTAATACTGGAACTTGAGTCAGCTCTTTCAAAACAAAACAGTGCCTCGTCAGCAGGCAGGAAGCAGTGCTTGAAAAGAGAGCTTGGACAAACACTGTGCTCACATCTTTCCTTCTTACCAAAACTTGCCTGCCTGCCAGCTACCATCTCCTGCTGTCTAGCCCTCCTCCAGGCTCAGACCCCAGCCCCGAATTCTCTTCGGGAAACTTCAAAGGGTTTCAGTGAATTGTCCTACTAATTATTTTTTAACACATTATCTGCAATCTCTGCTTGCCCCATCCAGCTATTGTGCTCCCCGTAGAATAAATGCCTATGCAACCACAGGAGACAAGCACAAGAAAACAAACAGATTATTATTTATATTCAGGACCTATCTGATTTGCCATACCTGTACACAGAAGTTTTCAGGAATATGAGTAATTCTTTCTCAAAGAATTTGATTCACTCTGAATGTGGGCAAAGGTGACAAACCTGGGACTGCTGGAGGCAGCCTGGGGAGAGCTGCTGTGCATCTTCAGTTACAGCCTCAAGTGATCCTGAAAAACATTATGAGCAAAGAAAGGATATCACTACAAAAAGTAGGCTATGTGTGGAATATTTATAAAATAGTTCTTTTACCCTATTAATGTCTTGCAAAGACAATGAAATTACTTTTTAATAGTTTGTTCCACAGACCAACTAAAAAAAAAAAAAGATTCTCTAAACAAGCATCCCTTGTTTGTGAACAGTTTATCAGTTTTAAGTGATACAAACTAAACAGCACGTCTTCCTTTTGACAGAGGCAGTGGTGGTCAACGTAAGAAGACACAGTGAATAAAAGAAAATAAAGTTATTTACAAAACTGAGCACTCTTTGGGGGTCCACTCCCAATATCTCTTGGGCAATCCTGATGCAGGCAACACTGATAACCCTTCTGTGTAGGTTTGTTGCAGCACCTCATTGTCTTCTGCTCTCCTGTAATTTAAATAAAATCTGCCTATCTGTCAGCAATCAGCAGAACAATAGCACTGGCAAACACAGAGACTGCAATTTCACCCTCTGTTCTCCTGTTTCAGCTGGTAACAATGAACTCAAAGGTCCCGTGTTTTCTGTTTTAGGAGCTCAACTGCACACTCAGATCTCTGTTTAAAACGCCCGTCATGATATTCACAGTTAAGCCAAAGGATGCACCTCCCCAGCTCCACCTTCCTCCACTCCAAAAGATATTACATGGGAAAAGGACCTGTATTTCCCTAAAAAGGCAGGTGTCCTTTACAGAGCTGGGCACATCAGCACAGTTTATATCTGTTTGGCAAGCTGTGGTGGAAGGAGGTGTGTGAGTGACTGGCCCATTGCCCAGCCAGTCTGTTCACCAAAGGGCAGCTCAGGCCACAGCCTTGGATGGAGGCTTCTCACCCTGCCCTGCACCTCCTCACCCTCTAAACACATCAACAAAACTCTGTGTCACCACCCCTTAAACCATTCTGGGGAACTGAAATTTCCTTTCAAACCCAGTGAAAAGAAGCTGGGAGCTACAAATTCATACTGTAAACGGGATGGTCAAACCAGCAACTCAGAGAAGGTGTCGGTGATGTCTCTCAAGCTGTGTCTGACCAAGCCCTCACCTGGCCCTAGCTGAGTCCTCCCAGAGGCACCATGGCACGGACACACTGCCCCACTGCAAGGAAGCACTTCAAAATGCAGGGGGTTGCAGAAATAGAAAGTGGGTTCATCTGAAGTTCCATCTGCAACTTCCTTCAGAGAACCTTAAAGCCAAACATGAAAGGGCTGGTAACAAAGAAAATGAAAACAAAACCAATGGAAATCTCATTGGAGGAAATAAGTATTGTGTTTTTCTTAAACAGTGGTATTTTTCCAAAATGAGTGTTACACAACAGCCAAGATTGTTGCCACTAATCTCTTTGACAGGAGAGTTTCAGCAGCCTGACAGTGCCCCATAAAGACCTAAAGCAGTGAGTAGAAAGGGGTGAGTAGAAAGCCATTCACTGAGTCTTCTCTTTTTATCTAACCTATCAACTTAAAAGAATCCAGAGCCTGGAGATAAGCCAGATCCAAATGACAAGAAGACACTGGAGGGAAGGTTCCTCCTTGCCCTGGCACTGGCTCCCACCTGTCCTTCCACTGCCCTGAGCTTTCTGGGCTCTTCACCAAGCCAGCCCTTGCTGGCCCAGATAAAAACTGTCTGGCATTTTGCTGGATTAGTGAGCTGCACTGGCTCTGATGAGCACCAGAACTGATTCAAAGTAAGCAGCAAGATCACAGAGTCAAGAACATGAAAGGAAGAAACCAGAAGTGGAGCTTTTTCACCTTTGAGAGGGGGTGAACACATCTAAAACCTCACTGCATGTGTCATAATCATCATTCACCATTTGTGTTTCATATGGATGGATGAGTATCATACCAAATCACCACATCCTGCTCCTACCACTGACACCACCAGCAACTGGTTGAGGGAGAGCAGTTATTTTTGTAATGCCACATCATCATCATCTCCTGATGTATTTCTTTCACAAAGTTGCATCTACAACTTTATGTTTCTTTTTTTTTTTTTTTTTTTTTTTTTGTAAATTAAGCCCTTGGGTCACTCTTTTGCATGTGGCCACTCTTTCAGTGCTGCTGTCTGCCACAGAACAGTCTCTGTGCTGAGAATGGCTCTCTGGAGCCAGGTGTGCTCTTGTGGAATGATATTTCTCCTCTAGTTGATTAAGGGCCTAATTGTCCCAAATATATTACTGGACTGGAGCCTTACAGACAACAAGGAAATCAAGTTCACCTGCTTCCAACAGTCACAGATAGGGACATATTATTTTAAGCCAAGGTAAGCCCCTTGGTAGTTGTTTTGATTAAGTCAGTCATGGACATAGTTTCATAATCTAACTGTGCTGAAGAGCTATTTTAGTGGCTGATTGCTGTTATCAATTATTTTTCAAGTGCCTTTTGTTGATAATGCTTCCTAGTTACAAAGAAGTAATTTTGCATGTATTTTTTTTTATGGTAAATGTTTCCAATATTTTCATATCCCAAACCCCACGAATCCTTAACCACCTTAACCATTACATGCCCACAAACAAAAATTATCCAGAAGACTAAAGAAGTGCAAATTTTTACTCAGTCAGGTACTACTGACATGCAACACAGACTTTAAGCAGTGCTTCAACATATATATCTATGTATCTTTAACAAGGACACAAACATCCTCCTCCCCAGCCTTCTCCATGGTATTCTCATGCACTGATTCTGCCAACACAAGTATCCATCACTCATCAGTAAAAATTTTGGAATGGTTTTACTATTGCAAAATATTTCACAAGGAATTCTGGATTCCTTTAGTATCGGGTGTTATGTTTGAACCTCCAGGACGTACTTTTGCTCTATGTCCAATCTTTTCTTCTTCACTGTAAAATCTGAGAAATTAATATTTTCTTTTCCTTATTATATCTACAAATCTTTATAAACTCTAGGAGGTGGACCTTAAAAAAAAAGGTCAACTATATCAAGATGATGTCATCCTATACATGCTTTCTTTGGCACAAATACTGCTTTAAATGTTTCCTCCCATTATTTGCAGTTTGTCATGCTTTTAGCTATGTCCCTGCAATGGTTTGGTGTGACTGCTGTGAAACAGCTCCCAGAGCACCCAGAATCAACACAAACCTTTTAAAAAGTGAGGGGATTTAACCTTCTTCTGTGATCTGTCACTTGTCCTGCTCAGCTCCAGCACAGCAGAGGAAGGACCAGCCAGGCAATGCAAAGGAAACCGTGGTACAAGTGAGTGCAGGGGCTCTGGGACGTTTCAAGGCTGGCCTGGCTCCTCTGCAGACACAGGAGCTTGGGGATTTGCAAAGCCTCCAGACCCTACTCACTGCAGGACCCTTGTACATCCCCTGTGTGCTGTCCCTCACAGCCTCTCCCTCCTGTGGAATGACCTGGTCATCTCTCCTCCTCCCAATTCAGAATCAGTGCCCATGCTAAGGAGAGGGCTGAATTCGAGGAGCTTGTAATTCCACCTGTCGAAGGACCCAACAACCCTAAAAAATCCACTTGGAAGCACCATCTGAAATGACAGGGACTCCTGAATCCTGTGCACTCTGCTCTGAGGAGACACCTGGAACAATGAAGGATGAGGCTCTGAGAGGCTCAAAGCACCTCTGTGCAATCTCACTCCTTCTAGGTGCTGACATCTTACATTTTGTTTTCAGATGGCCTTTATTTGCATTCCCTGAATCACCTTTCCAGTTAATAAATTACATGACAACTCTATGTAACCAGAACAGTAGTTAATCTGCTGATATTGTTGTGGTGTTTAGACAAATAAGAGTAATGACCAAACAAAGCTGAGAACACAAGTTGGGAATGTTTTGCTTGCTAAGAAATTAAAAAGTCTCCAGGTTTTGTTTGGTGGAGTACTCCTGTATTAACTCACATCTCAGGGCTAGCTAAAAATTAATGGAAAACACAAGTTCTGTAGGTTTCCCAGAAAAAGCAATTTGGTTGTGTATAGCAACCACTGGCTCTAAATCGCTGTGGTTTTTTTAAAAAATGCTATGTTTTCCACTTTAAGATTTTTTTGCATTATCTATTTATTGTCAGAAATCTTTCCAACTTCCTTCCCAAGTAAATAAGGAAATCCTGCTTTGAAGAGGCCAGGGAAGTGTTTGTTATGAGTTTTATTCCCAGATACTCAAGTTCTCGTTTTGCAAATCTGTGTCAGCTCGAGTTTAACTTGAAAATTTGAGTGAGGAAAAGCAAAAAACTTAGCCTCAAGAGTAAATACACTGCAGCTCGATGAAGCACACTGCAGTTTGCTTTTAGTTAAATATTGTTATAGTTATAAATTGTTTTTATCAGTTAAATATTGCACAACTTTGGAGTAGGAATGATGAAACTAAAACACATACTGACCCAGGAGACTGCTTCGCTTTCTATTCTTCCTTGAGCCCTTTCTGTTTACTGAGTTTCAATTCTGTACAAGCCCAAGAAAACATCTTGCAACTAGCAAAATTTGCCCTCTATAATCAATGCCAGATCAATTCAGACTCTGTTCTTGTGGCAGTCAGCCCACAGATCTGTTTTAATACTCTCTTTGGCAGCAGGTATGGGGAATTTCTACTCCCTGCTCTATAGTGACCCATTTTTCAGGACAAAAAGCAAAGGCCTTTGTAGTTAGTCATCACTGAAAATACAAACTGGCCACCAAAGGGCCAAATACACAAAATTCCACTATAACATTAGCATGACATTCATGCAACACTTCCTATAACATAAAGCACATGTATTTTCTACCACCACCGTGATATGACTGACACATTCACCAAGGCCAAGGTTTCCTTTCAGCTTTGCTTCAGCTGATAACCCAGCAATCTGCATAAGTAATTCAAGTTCATCCAGTCTTGCATGGACTTCACTGCCACATGTTTCCTCCTTCTTAATCTGTGGACAGTCTAGCTAGCCCCGACTCATCTGGCTGTCCCTGAGCTCTCACAGCCCCCCTGAATCCACAGCTGTTAATCTGAAGAGAACCACATTTGAGATGGTGTAAGTACCACCACATTCAATGATTTAAGAGTGTTTCTTGAGTGACAGTCACTACATCCCACTCCCACGTCTCTCACTCAGGGCTAAATAGCTACAATATTTGTGGCCATATTGGCTTCTTGTATTTCCCTACTTTTTATACTAATCACAAAGCATGAAAGACTGAGTAGATGAGCCCTTTTAGGTACTGGCATGAAGTCTTTCAATACGCTTAAAAGAAACAGTAGAAAAACCTTTGTGTCTTAAAACAATTAGTATGTAGACTGAAATATGCAGCTCTTCATCAATTATACAGGAGTCAGATCCACGTGCCACGGATCAGAGCTGTCCATGATGTGTCCCAGTGTCTGTGCCAAGGTTGGTGCAAACACATACCAGTAAGCACAGTGTCCACTTCACCTGCTACCAAAATCACTCCTCAGAACAAAGCAGTCCCAAAGCCTCCACAGCAGCAGGACACACAGTAAGTCCAGAAAGTGCACACACAGCAACAGTACCACCTTATATGACACGATGCTCTTGCTGTAGATGAGCAGATGCAAATGCAAACAACCTCTTTCCCACTTGCATCAGTATGTCCTCATGATGGCTGTGCTGATACAAATACAAAACCAAATCCACACATGTGGGAGGCGGCACCTGTAAGGGAGGCACCTGTAGGGGACTGCTGAGGAACTGTCTGCTGCTAACTGGAGTCTGCCATAACCATCACCTATCCATCCCCATAGTGCCGCTGTTTTTAAGGTCTTTATATTGTTATGGTGTTATAGTTAGAATGAAATATGTGTTAGGTAATTATTACTATTTGATTACTTTTGTTTGTTCAATTGTTCCGATTGGTTGTGGGAACCCCAGTTACAGCCCCTTGTTTGGTCCTTGCACCCCTAAAAACCCCATAGGCTGACCGGTGGCGCAGTGCAGCGCCACTGTACAAGGTTAGACACCCCTATATTTCCCTTATTTGTTACAGCCCCTCCTTTCCTTGTCCTTTTATGTCGCGATCCGCCCCCATCTCCACCCACGTTCTAGAATCCTCGACCCGAACCTTATAAAAGTCCCATGCACCCTAATAAAGTGTTCACTTCAACCTTCCTTTCGTGTGGACCGTGCCTTCCTTTCCCTGGCGGACCGCGTCACACACATACTCAATGAAGATTAAAAGTACTGTAGAGGAAACCAAACAATGACAGCAGGAGAACAGATTCTTCTGGACATAACTTAGAATTGTATTGATTCCATGTTTTTTCAATGACAGGAGGGAAAACAGTCCATCCAATTAATCCATTATGTCCTTTTTCTGTCAGTTACAGCAGAAGGGAAGGGGTTTCATGTAAATAAAAATCATCCTCAGCTGTCTTCTCCCCACTTCCTCTGCATCCACAGCATTTTATTGCCAGCTGGGACACCAAACCCAAGAGAAGCCCTGGATGCAATGCCAGCAGCACAAAGTGGGAATGGCAGGTTCCCTCAGTGAGGAATCAGAAATCTCATTCAGTTCTCTACCTACAGGCTTATTGCTGATTTTAATCTGTCTGAAGAGGAATCAGTAGCCCAGACAAAGACAGACATGTATGTAACAGATATTTTACCACGAAGAAGCCTATAAAAACTAATTTCTTTGCATACACATCTAGCACCCTAAAGAGAAATATTAGTCTTCCATTTTCAGTGGAAATTCAAAGCAATCACCTATGGTAGAGAAAATAAAATGTCATGCTTCAAGGCTTAAGATGACTGCCTAGCAAGACTTTGCTGTGTGCCAGGGACAATTCCTCCTCTCTCCGAAATGCTGTGGAGGCAGTTAGATGTGTTACAGATCTCCCAGCTTCCTCCGGAGTGGAGATGGCAATGAACCTATTTCAACATTATCACTGTGTTAATACAACATAGAAAAAGGCTTCAAAGCATCTGCAAACATCCCCTTTGCTCCCTTAGCATCAACTAGTGCTTCACACAACTCTGGTCATGTAATAAGGTAACAACCACATGGCCAGGCCGAGCCTTGGGATCTACAGCTGAAAGGAGTTGCTGCTACCTTAGGGATCTCGAGGGAATACAGGAAAGCATAGACATATAGGCCTTACAGTGCATACATATGTTATTCTAATGATAAGGTCATTTCAAATACTCCAAAATGAAGTCTGTAAGAACTTCTTTAACCAAAACCTTTCACTCTAAAGACCAACGGAAATGTTGAAGTGTGAGACTTTCCCACGAAACACAAATTCTGAGTTGCAGCACTGCAAATAACAATTAAAGTAATGACATAGAAATTATTTACATTGAGAAAAAAACCCACTATGGAATCTTGGACCAAGGAACCTTAGTGAAACTGAATGTACTCATTCAGTGATTAACATTAGGGTGCTTTGCTGGGATGTGCCTGGTGACAATCCCAGGCATTTGAAAGCTAAAATACTGGTGTTAGGACAAGGGGGAATGGCTTCAGACTGAAAGAGAGCATGTTGAGATTAGATGTTAGGAAGAAATTCTTCCCTGTGAGGGTGGTGAGGCACTAGCACAGGTTGTCCAGAGAAGTTACGTGTGGAAGCCCCATCCCTGGAAGGCCAGGTTGGTTGGAGCTCTGAGCAACCTGGTCAAGTGGAAGGTGCCCCTGCCCATGGCAGGGGGGTTGGAACAAGATGGTCTTGAAGGTCCCCTCCAATTCAAACCATTCTATGATACTAATTCTCTTCAAGAGAGATTTCATAACAAGCAGTCATAAAGGACAGTACACTTTTGGAAGTGCCCCATATAACTGACAAAAGTAATGAAAAAGCTTAACATACATACACTACATAACAGGGAAAAAGGTTAAGTATTTTCTTAACTAAATGTAGGAGATCCAAAGTTACATCTGGAGTGCTAATGCTACAGCATTATTGGACATGATTGTAGCATGCACAGACTTATATATACCCTGCTCTGTTTATCAAATCCACTGCTTGGGGCATTGAAAGAGAGACGTTAGGTCTGAAAAAATTAATTCACAGGTGTGTTTTGGACCAGCCCAACCACTGCTGTTGCTTATATAACACCATAGGGCAAAAGGGTATTGTGCTGACAAATAGATCCTCATCCTGATCCTATGACAGTATAAATCACAATGAACTCATGGATTTGAGACAGTCTGCAACTGGCAGCAAAACATAAGGTCAGAATCTGACACATGGACCATGAAGGAATGGATAAACTGCAGGAGCCAAAATGTGATCTGTCCAGCACATGTGCAGGGGTGAGGACCACAGTGCAAGGTTAACTCTGTGCTGGCTGGAGGCTTTTTGTGTCTGCTTAATTGGGAGGTTGGCAGGATGAAGCTGCTCATGACCCATCCCCTGAAGCAGAGCACGGCAGTGTCCCGTGCATTTACTGGGAGGATGCAGAGGTGGGCAGGGACTTCCCTTTCCCTTCAGCAAGGGGAGCAGACACAGCAATCTCTTACTGTGCTCTCCCAAAAAGCTCAGTCAGAGACACGTTTCAGGAGGTGGAAAACTACACCTGGAAAGCACAGCCACAGGGCTGCTCTCCTCTCCGGAGTAGCAACACTCCCTCCCCACAACTACAGCCCTGCAAAATTAAATGCCATGATACCCGTGAGGAAAAACATGAGCTTTGCTACTCAGCAGAGAAATCTACGTTGAGAACTGTTACGTGCAGTTGAGAAGAGCTACGTACCAGAAAGTCATCTGTGCTCTCTGTGACTTGGAAAAGGAGCCAAGCTCTGCTGTGCCAGGGCTGGCAAGGAGTGGTGGCAGTGGCAACAACAGCCACCTGTGTCATTGGGAGAAGGACGTATCCAAACACATGTGCAACTCTGTCCTCTGAACACATCTTCATCCCCCACATCGCTGCAATAAGTGCGGAATTAGAACAAGGACCTTAACAAGGCACTTTTCTCTTCATCCTTTCACATTTCCAGAGCCATTTCAGATTCCTACTTAGTCACACTGTTGGGGGACAAGTGTGGCAGGTCTCCTGCTGGGTGCTTCCTTGTCATGCCAAGTGACACATCCTAAATCCACAGGACAGATTAATGATTATCTCTAATTAAACGGTTCACTGAGTAAGGTTTAATAGGATGAAGTAGCCAGGAAGAATCAGGAGTTTTTTTGGGGAGCTGCCTTGGTCTAGTGCTACACAAACACCCAGGACTTGGTTCTGTTTAAACTTGCATTGACACCGTTTCTTCCCACTGGTGTCACAACTCCAGATTTACTGCAGCAAAATTTCATCAAAACACTCATTTTAAACTCTTGGAACTTTAAAACAAATTCTTTTCAGTATAAGTTTACACTTACTAGAGACAAAAATTGATTGTGGGTAAGTCAGCATTGAAAGTAGAAAAGATCTTCAAGTGTATTGAAGAGAAATGTCTGACGTTTCACTCTCAGAGTCTGTGTCAGTGTGGAAACCCATAAACATTTTATCATTGCCCTATGAAATTTACAGATCTTAAAACTTCAGCTAGTGAAGTCTTTTTGAAGAGATTAATTTGAGTGTGTTTTTCCCATTGTTCTTTTCAAATCACACTTAATTAATTTTGCCTTTACAACCCTGGCACTAACTAACCAAGTATTAAATCAAAGACATAAGGAATATCCATGGGGGATTTAAAATGATGGGTCAAGGGGACACAGACCATACCTGGTGGAGAGGTCCAAGCCGAGTATATGGCTCTTCAAAAAAATCTTCAATGAATTAGTACATTTACCCACAAAATAGTTCTGTTAGGGTGGGAAGAATTCCAAAAGGTTGGAAAAACACAGAACAAAGACCAAACCCTAACTGTGAACAAGAGTAATCTGTAGTGTCCTGACCCCCTTTCACTTTTGTTTCTATTTTCTTTGAAAGGAAACTCCTTCAAATGAGGTGGGACTTCCCTACACATCTAGAATGAATATCCCCACCAACTCCCTTTAGCAGCAGGAGTCTTCATTCAAGTTAGTTTTCCGCCTTTTAATTAACTCTTCACATGGCTCCCTCAGAGGAAATTTATTTTTTAGAAATTTATGAAGCATGATAAATAAAGCAGGAGGCAGTTTTTTGGTTTTTGCTTTTTGTTTTGTTGGTGTGTTGGTTTGTTTTGTTTTGTTTGTTTGTTTTTATATTCTCTTGTGCATGTGCTAAAACTTTATAACAAACGCCTGTTCTGGAGCTCTTACAGAGACCTACTTTGCATTAAGCAAAAGTGAAGAGTCCCACTTGCCCTGCTCAGAAAGGGGCCGTGTTGGAGTGAAGCAGGAGCCCAAAATGTCACACTCTCTTTGCTGAGAAGTCTTAGGAGGGGACCATGAGCTCACTTTTGAGAAAGTGTTAATCTTCTCCATCTGACATATGTGTTGGAATTACACAGATCTGAACTGTTTTGGCACACAGAATAAATGCCTCAAAGAGCCAGACAAATAAACTGCCTGCTGCCACACTGAACAGGGATTCAGGGATTATTTTGCTACACTACAATGGAAGAAAACCCGCTTATTTTTCTGTAAATGCTTGAATGTAGTGCAGTTATGCCTTCTAAAGATGATCTCAATAGTCAGGAGAGATGAAGAGATCTTGATTTTAATTTTCCCTTGTAATTATACTGACAACTCCCACCTGCATCCTGGCACTCAGGTTGTGGATGTTGAGCAGGAGCCAACATTTCATTCTGCCCTGCAGCAACAGCATAAAAGTGAATTCACTCCAATCTCTGCACTTGGATTTGAAATAGCAGTTTTCCATGGCTACACAGTCAGTAGACCATACTGGTGCTACCTCTGCTGATTTAAAAGCACCAGCAGATAATTATGGAGTTGCTTATAATCCAGTCTGTGTGAGGTGAAGGTGTCAAAACCTCATTGAAAGTCAATAGATACATTCTAAAGCACTGACATGCCTTTGGGTATAACAGTTTGGAAACAAGCTGGCAAGTAGTCCTGGAGATTCAAAGCACCAACCAAACAACTTCCAAAGAACCTTCATATGAAGAAAGGCCCAAATTTACCTGGCATCCATGTACTGTGACATCAGCCATGTCAGGACCAGGGAGTAGGTGCAATGGCCTGGAGCTCATGGCACAGGTACAGGTTTATCAGTTCACAGGCACCTTCCTGCAATGAACAAGGAGAAGATGCAGAGCATAGGAATTGGACAGGACAGCACACAAAGGACAAGGACCTGTTGCAGCAAGCTCAGGAGGTGCTTAGAGGGCTGGAACACCTTTCCTGTGAAGAAAGGCTGAGAGAAGGCTCTGGGGAAGACCTGAATGCAGCCCTTCAGTACCTGAAGGGGCTTTGTAACAAATATGGGGACAGACTTTTTAGCAGAACCTGCTGCCATAGGGCTAGGAGGATTTTAAACAGAAGAGGGGTCGATTAAGGTTAGATATAACAACAAAGTTATTTACAGTGAGAAGAAATTTTTTACTATTAGGGTGGGCAGGCCCTGGCACGGGTTGCCCAGAGAAGCTGTGGCTGCCCCATCCTTGGAAGAGTCCCAGGCCAGGCTGGATGGGGCTTGGAGCAACCTGGGCTGGTGGAAGGTGTCCCTGCCCACAGCAGGGAGTTGGAACCAGATCACCTTCGAGGTCCCTTCCAACCCAAACCGATCTGTGACTCTGTGATCCTACAACACAACTTAGAGCCAGGAAACTCCGAGCCTCCTCCTGCTCTTAACCAACAGCCTGAACGACCAAGAGCCTGAACGTCTTCAAAACCCCGTTTTCCACCACTCCCTCGTGCCGAGCGCCCAGAAAGTTTGCTAAGAAATGCTCTGCTGAGTAATTAACACCCCCCTCCCCTCCCATCTCAGCCGTGACCCCGCTCCCCGGAGGGGATGCAGACGCGCCCGCACCCACCCGGCGGGGCGGAGGAAAGGCGGGGGATCCCGCCCGCCCCGCTCCGCCCCCGTCCCGTCTGCTCCCATCCCATCCCGTCCCGTCCCATCCCATCCCCCGGCGATGCGGGGAGCACCGGGCGCTGCCGGGGACTGCACTTCGCTGCGGGACAGCGGCCG
>VXAU01004203.1:1131196-1145718 GCA_013399695.1 Formicarius rufipectus | reverse complement strand
CAGCGCCCGTCCCGGCTCGGCCCCGCCGCCCCGCGATGCTGCCGCCGGGCGGGCCGAGCCCCGCGCAGACCTGCGGGGCCGTGGTGGTGGCCGCCGTGCTCCTGCAGTCCGTCTGCGTGGCCGTCACCTTCCTCTACTTCACCAGCGAGCTCAGAGAGGTCGGTGCGCGGGGGACGGCGGCGGGGGGGACCCCGCGCTCCCCTAGAACAGACCGACCCCCGGGGGACTGCGGGCTCGCGTGGGCGGTGGGCGATGCGAGCAGCATCCTCGGACCGGGGGGGCTGAGCAGCATCCTCGGACTGAGCAGCATCCTCGGACCGGGGGGGCTGAGCAGCATCCTCGGACCCGGGGGGGCTGAGCTCCCCTTGGGTCGGAGGATGAGCAGAATCCACGGGCCAAGGACTGAGCCCCCCGTGGCCCGGGGCTGAGCTCCCCCCACTCGCCGCAGACAAAGAGCTCCGCTCCCCGCGCCCGCTCCTTTGTCTGGACCCGCCGTGGGTGTGCGCGGGGAGGGGAGTTCAAAGCAACAGCAGCTGCGAAGTTTTTGCCTTAAAAGAAAAACAGCGAAAAACCCCAACAAAGTTATGCATTTTTGCAGCGCAGAGGCAAATGTGTTTCTCATTAGCGCGCAAATTCGCCGTCTCATCGCTTTGCGGTGCCCGTCGGCGCTGCAGGAGCGTCAGGAGAGCTGGGAGGGTGGAACAGCCTCTTGTCAGCTGGACAGTCGGACAGATACCGGGGGAAGGGACTGGGGAAAGCTGAGGTGCCTCTTAGATGCATCCTGTAGGAAAAGGCATAATTCTAAGACAGTGACTAATCCCAAAGGAACTGCACTAGACAGCAGAATAACTTGTAAATTAGCTATTGTATAGTCTAGATGGTTTGGCCTCCCTGCAGCCACCCTTCAGGCCTGCAGGCTGATGATTAACTCTTTCCTCTCCCTGCTGCTTAACTCTTTCCTCTTCTTGCAAAAGACACTCCAATTTACACTCCGAAACACTTACATTTAGTTGATAATCCCATGAGCCTTTATGTGTGTGGCTCTACTTTTCATGGACCCACTAGTACTCGGGATTTCCATGTGTGTCTTACCCAAAATTTACTGTAAGTTGTGTCACTATGTTGTTCTTCCAGGCACAAAGGTAAACCTAACTGCAGGTAAGTGTTCTGTACATATGCAACTTCAAAAAGTATTGCATAAATAAGTTACTATGGTATATATGCATTCAATAATGTATAATTAATTACATGACTATTAATTGTGCTAAATATGCATTTATTCTGCATCAGATTTAATAGGTGGAGTCTTCTGAGATGTCACAGTCCTTTGTGAAACAAAGGGTGTGCAGTATTCTACAGTATAAGCCAATGCTTATACTTTAAAAATGCATAAACCAGATTTTTCTGATGAGTTTATAACTATGACTGTCCCATATTTTGTGAATCAGGTTACATACTCTTGCTAATGAAGAAAAATATATAAAGGTATCCTCATTTCTTCATGTATACAGTTCAGAGTCCTTTACAAACAAGATTGCCAGTCTAAACAATTAGTAACCACACTTATCTTTCCCTTCCTTTTGTGCAAACATGTACACCTGGGACACAACCACATCTTGTGGTTCTTATCCAAAATACAAGTCACCGTCTCTGAAGAATAACAAGCCTGCATTTGGTATGAAGGGCTAAATCTGTCCACACTGAAGTTTTGCTGGGCTACAGGCTGTGGAGGGGCTGCCTTAAGCACACATTCCTGCATGTGCCATTTGGTGCACAGTAAACAAGGAAAAAGCTTATGTGGAAACACACTCTGCTACCCCACATCCACGTGGTGCATGTGGACTAAATGTCAGAAGATAAACTGATTTTTGTCTGCCCGTTTTTCTTCCCTTTGTTGTCCACAATACCTGCATTTCTAGACCATCACCAAATTACTGTGGCTGCAGAGACTGCAGATACTTACAGCTTTGCAAAAAGCGTGCTTTATAACCAGCAGGGCTTTTCTCAACAACTGCAGTGACCTGTGTAGGAATAGGAATATGATCGTTTGTTTAATAGTTTTGCTTTAGGAGGAAGTACTGACACAATAAAGTTCAGGATACAGGGCTGCAAGGACAATATCTTCAGGCTTCCTCCTGCTTCGAAAACAGTCCCCTAACTACTCCTAGCATAGGAGAGGTTTTACAAGATAAGATTCCTCCAGGACTTGTGTTCTCATACCACAGCTTCAGAACTACAGATAAACCTCATTCGATTAAGTCTTACAGCAGAAATTCCAGTCCTTCAGTACTGTAATGTGCTGCTGCAAGGTTGCATTCCCTGAGGCTTTCAAACTGCATACAAAATCCTGTTCCAGTGTCAGGAGAATAAAGTTGTTTTGGGTAAAAGTGGGCAGGTAGGGAGGCAAAACCACAGGACTGTTTGCTTCCAAATGGGAGGGCAA
The DNA here is from genome assembly GCA_013399695.1 of Formicarius rufipectus. Classification (NCBI taxonomy): domain Eukaryota; kingdom Metazoa; phylum Chordata; class Aves; order Passeriformes; family Formicariidae; genus Formicarius; species Formicarius rufipectus. The sequence goes on along the minus strand of VXAU01004203.1, from coordinate 1,143,275 downwards.
AGCTGAGAGTTGGGCTGTAACAGAGCTGCCAAGAGAATAAACAGTAAATTCGTAACTCCTTACATCTGGCTTTTTAAAAACTTGTCAAACTACTTTGTTATAGAAGCTCATATAGTTAAATCTGTCAGAGCCCTTGGTTTTAAGTATAATTTTACCTTAGTGAGCACATATTATTAATGGATTTGAATTCTTGATACATGATTTAAGAATGTCACCATAGTCCCTGGCAAAGACACAGAAACCTTCACAAACATTCAGAGCAGTGGCCCCTTTTCCTTCTGCTGCCTACAAAATATAGTATCATTTCAAGTACTGGCTGAAGCTCAGTGGATTCTGCTGCTGCACACTGAAAGTGGGACTCGAAGGAGGTGAATTCTCCTCCCATTCCTGGAGTGGGAAAACCTTTTCTTAAACGTCTTTGTTTTCTAATAGACAGGAAAAGCAATGGAGTATGAAGGAGGAGGTGACTCAGATCTGGTTGTTTCTTTCCCTACCCCTGTCTCAAGGACAGCCGAAAACGGTGCTTGTACAGTAAATGTATCTGTTTTAGCAAACCAAACCAAGCTTCTTTAACACAAGAGAAGTGAAATTTAAACGTTAGAGCAGAATTCCAGCTGAATGCTTTGCCGTGTGTATTGCCTTTTCTTTGGCCCACGTTCCTGTTGTGCTTTGCTGGCTCTGCAAGCCTGACCAGTGTGCAGCTGCTGCAGCAGGAGCCCAGTCTGAGGACACGGGAGCTGCTCTGGTGGGTGCTGTGCTCCCACACTGACCAACAGCGCCAGCTGGAGTCCTGTGTGTCACAGCCACAGGGAGCCTGGGAGGAGCTTTCCACCAGCTCTCTCTGTTGGATTCTCTTGGAGCCAAAGCAGAGTTTTGCCAATCTCTTAAAAACTCATTTCTCTTTATCAAGAAATGAATGTGTTTTCTCTACGACTGGACATTATAGACATAGGTCCATGTCAGGAGCATCCAGAATTATAATTGTATTTGGACTCAAATGTCAGTTCAGTTATCTGGACTTTGTTCTGGACTATTATGACAAATGCAGTTATGGTGAGCCTCCAGATTGAATATGGGGAGGATATGGTATGAATCTATAACAGCAAAGGTCTGTGTTATAAATGGCATTGGCTGAAAATACAGCGTAGAAAATACTTTTAGGGTCTAGTATTTGATTTCATCATTAATTTCTGGGAAAAAAAAATCCCTTGAGCAAAAAAAAAAAAAATTGTTTTCAATACAGAACTAGAGCAACTAAAGAACTGACAACATTAGGGATTTGGATATTGAATTTTCACAAAGCTGACTTAGAATACTGGATATCAAATTTATGTCCACTGAGATAACCTAAGTATATTTTGGCATATTCAGATACTGCATCATAGTTAAATAAATCAGTATGAATTACTAATGTTGTTTATATGGTCCTTCTTGCATCATACTAGCAAAGGCTTTAAAGAAAGAGAAGTGTGTTCCTAATTATATAGTAAATATAGTCACATACCACAGCTGAACATCTGCAGTCACATCATGGGTGAAAAATCCTGGCTTTCCCTTCTGTTGCAGCTCCAGGACACATACTCCAAGAGCAGCATCGCTTGTCTCACTGGGGAGGAAATTGGAAATTCCATCCAATACTTGGATGAAATTGAAAGTGAAGACCGAGAAGCTGATCCCTGCTGGCAAGTGAAGTGGCACCTGGGAAAGTTAATTAAAAAGGTATTTGGGAACAGTGTGCTTGATGATACCACAGTTGAAAGAATTCCTAATAGTGGAAAAAAGGAGGCTCCCAGATTGTTTTATTGCAAAGCAATAGTCAGGCCACAGCTTCAGCTGCAGAGCACTTGCACTGAAGACAGAAAACCCATATCAGTGGTTTCACTACATTGAGGAAATAATAAACAGTTTTTACTAAGTAAATTTTAGTCGTGGGGGCTTGTCTGAAATACATCAGGGTAGAAGTGTTTGACTCGAGCTTGCTTTCAACCTGACCATACAGATCGTGCTGCTAGCAGAGCTGTCACTGCCTTTTTGGAAATACAGGGAGATGGGGATGAGAAAATGAGATTAAATGTAACACAGGGAGAGGGACAGAGGTGCCTGTGGATTGGTCTAGTCATGAGCTGTGTGATGGAGTGGGGGAGCAAAGAGGAAATGAGCACAGAGCATTGGGCACAGCACCTTCCCAGTGCAGCATACACAGAGCACCCCCTATGTGACCTGTGCACAAAACGTAGAATTTTGGCTACAAAGGAGAAAAACGGTCCAGCTGCAAAAATCAGAAAGGCTAAAATCTTCTGGAATGGTTTTCAGAATCCCATCTCCAGCACATAAACAAGCTCATCCATAAAAATTAACTTCTGGCTGAAACTTACCTGGCAAATCTCATCCCGAAATGGATCCTCTGTGTTCAGAGATCTCAGCTGCTTTGGTGGAAGTTCTGCCAGTGAAGTCCCTGAACTGCATGGAGGAAACATTGTTTTATTTGGTGGATGTTTACAAATCTAATACACCTGCTAGCTCCCTGATTGCTTAAAAAAAAGTAGCCTGGGTGCCAGAAATAAATTACAACTATTACCATTATTATAATAATGATAATAGTAATAATCACAGGATAGATGGATAGACAAAATGCGGCAGGGCAGAACCCATCAGTAAGTGGCAATACAGGGCCTGTGTTAGTCACCCAGATAAATCATCTCACACCCTCACCACACTTGCTGCAGCTCCACCACCATCTGAAACCAAACTAGTTTGTTTCAGCAGTCAGCAAACAGTTATGAAGGAGGGGGAAGCACGAAGTAAGATGTGCTGGCTTAACAGCTTAGGTAGATAGGTAGAGCTACAAAAAGAAATTTAATTTCTCAGAGCTAAGACCTCACAAAAATGGACTCTGCCAAGTGTTCTGCAAATGGAAGCTGGTGCTTGTACACTACTGCTTATTTGAGAGAAGTGTGAGGGTCAGATTTTCCAATCGACTTATGCCTGAGCTCTCTTGAAAACGTTTTCCCGTGTATTTCATTACATAAAAGATGTAAATACAGAGATACTTATTACAAGAAATTAATAGGCTTTTCTTAATTTGTTTGTTGGTGAAATCCAGAATACCCTTTATTCATGAGTTTATACAAGAAGTGTATTTTTCCTGCACCTGTCACCTCAGCTGATAAACTAATTCCTTTTTTCTGTGTCTATTGGCAGATAATGTCGAAAAGCTATGAGGAAAACATATCTGCAATCAACGGTATTATAATAATTTTATTATCTGTGACAAAAAGGAGCTGCTAGTGGTACCTGATGTGTAGTGACTCAATTATTTTAAAGTGCAGAAAACTGACTAATAGCATCAAATCATTGAAAAATGATTACTTATTACTAGAAGGTAAATTTCCAGGAGCCAGAAACGTGATCAAGTGGTTAGAGCAAGGTGAATACAGAGGACTCAGCCTCTAGGCCTCAGTCCCATGGTGTTTTGGGGACATTTAATTAGCCTTCCCATGTCCCAGCTCATGGAAGAAGCAGCATAGAGCTGCTGGATGCAGAGATCAGTTAAGGAATAGCTCTGCTGAAGCTCATAAGATGCTGAGCAAAAGCATTGCAACCTCCAGCTGGACATTCAGAGTGAAAGGTAGGAATACTTAACCATAAAAAACAGTACTATGGGTTATTTTAGCTATTGATAACTTGAAGGTGGAGGGAGGAGAAAAAGGAGAACAAAGAGATAAATGAAGACATTTCAAGGACAGCAAGAGCAAAAGAAGAATTTGAGCCTTATTCAAAATACAGCATTCAGTCTATGATTTAGTCATGTAAAGAAGTGACATACCTGTTCCTTAAAATCAAGATGGGACAGATGTGCTTTCTGATGTTCTTGCTTCTGATGTGGGGTTTCTTTTGTCTTCCCTTAGCTGAACGAAGCCTGGCACTGTCACACGTGGACAAGCAGCAGCCACGTGGTCCCATCCCCAGGATCGCGGCGCATCTGACCGGCAGCAACAACCGACGGAGCTCTCTGTTCACACGCAGTAAGGAAAACCCTTAAAAACAGTTGAAGGACACAGAAATTGCTCTCCTGTTGCTGGCCTCATGCTGACAGACACTCTTTAATACTTGTTTTGAGTTAATAGTGGGAAACAAATCATTAAAAAGTCATCTTGTCCCAGACTTTTGTTTTTTTCAGGTAATTCTCACCAAACAGGGAGAAAGCCCCGTTCCTCCGGGTGCCTCCCTGACTTTTCTTTTGGAACCTTTATTAGGGGAAAAATTTAAATGTCCTTCTTTCTAATATTAAGTTTTCCTTTTTTCTTTCCTTCCATTTCCTTGTGTCAGTTGGAGTGCCAGCTGCTATGGTGACAGACCTATTAGAAATGTGAGACAGACAGCAGAGACTTTACATTCAGGCCATGTTAATGAAGAGGCTGGTAGGGTTTCTGCAGCCTCAGAGGGTATCAGGCACTAATGGATATTTTAACTTTGTTACTAAGTAACAACATCATTTTTTCTCTTATTTGGGAGCACAAAAATGTAAAAAAAGGCAGTTCATGTTAATGCCCAGGTAAAGCTCAGAGCTGACTTATGGACTGTCAGTTTGTTGTGAGAATGGACATAATGAACCACTGTGAAGAGCAAGGTTCCTTCCTTTGTTATTATCCTCAACTAGCAGACCCCTGGCTTCACTATCTGGACTCTAAGTTAATGTCTCCTTTTTTTTTTGCCCCAATTAGATTTCTTGCCCAGAAGAGTGGTTGGACATAAAATAAACTGGGAATCATCGAGGAAAAGCCACTCTTTCCTTTACAATGTGGAGCTGAGAAATGGCGAGTTAGTGATACCCCAGACGGGCTTTTATTACATCTACTCCCAGATTTACTTTCGCTTCCGTGAAGACGAGAACGAGGATTCTGATTTGCTGGGAGAGGTCAGGAACCCCAAACAGCTTGTCCAGTACGTTTACAGACTGACTAGTTACCCCGAGCCCATTCTGCTCATGAAGAGTGCAAGAACAAGCTGCTGGTCTAAAAAGGCAGAATATGGACTTTATTCCACTTACCAAGGTGGCGTGTTCCAGTTGAAAAGAGAGGACAAGATTTTTGTCTCTGTCAGTAACAGTGACTTCGTTGACATGGACAAAGAAGCAAGTTTTTTTGGAGCCTTTATGATCGGCTAAAAGATAAAAATCATGCTCCCAAAGGACCCAGTTTTCCTGTTCAGGACCAGCTTAAAATTCGGTAAAATAGGGGATAATAATCAAAAACTGTATCAGTACCAACATCAGCAGACTCCCCTCGAGTTCTCCCCCACCAACTGAGAAGGGCAGCAGCAGCTGGCTGTGGGTGGCAATGATTTGTGCAGACACAGGCACCACTGGCCCACCAGGCTGGGGACGTGGGAGTTTCACACCCCACAGATGATACCTCTGGCCACAGCCCCAGGCAAGTCAGTGCTCACCACCAGCAGAGGTGCTCCACACCAGCTCAGCTGCAGCAGGTGGGATGGCATTTCCTCCAGGTCTGGTCACTCAAGGCTGAGACTGGATATCAGATTTTATTTGTGGTCTCTGTTGGGACCCTGTCTTGAATATCTCAGCTCCTCTAGGGAGCCTTTGTACAAACTGCTTCCCAAGTGCCAGTGGAATATCTCTGCAAGTTTTTGTTTGAACACGAGTTTTACAGAAGTTAAAAGACCATCAGAAAATCAAGCTGCACATCTTCATCTCATCTTACAAAGCACTCGAGCACCTAATTAATTTTAAGCACATGAACAGTCTGACTAAATCAAGGTGTCCACATGCTTGAAGTTAAGTATTTGCTTAAGTGTTATTTAGGATTCTGTCTTGAGTAAACACATTAGTTTGTCTGATTTGGGACACTGTACATAAAAACAGCTGTGGAAATGGCACAGAAGAGTTTTTGAAGTTAATCTGTTTTGATCAGTGTATTATAACATTGCCTATTTCATTAATTACTCTGCTGCAAACATTGCACCAGGAATTGCTGTTACACTTGTTGACAGCAAGTTCTTGATCCAGAAAAAAGGATGTTTCTTCATAAGTAGTGAATTCTATGAGAAATTTTACACAAATTAAGCATGACATGGTTCTTCCATGTTTATTTGTACTGGCTTGTATTTGGTAGATGTAATACAGAATAGCACACCCCAATGACTAACATATTTAGGAAAACAGGCACAACTATCCAAACTTAAACAAATGTTGCTCATTTAGGTAATGCTGTTATGATTTGATTTTATTTTCAGGAATGGGGGAAATTTGTCATAATTTTGTTAAATACTTTTTTTTTTTTAAATTGACCTCTATATTTTTTAACTCTACAAGAAGGACCATTTCATATTCTGAAGATTTGAAAGGTTAAGCTGTATGGGCTGGTGAAATCAGCACACCTGCAGCACTGTCAGTGGAGTGACAGCAATTTGCACCACAAACACATTTTGCCCAGATTCAGAAGAAAACAGTGGGGACAAGAAGGTGAAAGTGAAAAAGAAAAATCACTGGAGGGAAAGGAAGACAGTTCCATAAATGCTACTTTACACCAACAGAGTGATGCCAGATCTGGTTGTCTGGTTTTTGAGTACGCTGAGGTTGCCGTGGGAACTCCCTCGTTCACCTACACGTTCTGGTAATTAAATCCCCGAGCAGCCCTTGCACAGGGGCCTCACGAGTGAAGATGTGCTTGCTCACCTGACTGCTCAGCCAACAAGAGGAAATCAGTAGACACCAGCCCCTGCATTTGTTTTGCCATTCAGAAGAGCAGGTATATTAGTTGACTTAAATACCTGCGTTGGAGCAGCAAGAGAAGAATTTCAGCAACACCCTCCTTTTGATGGGTGAGGGCAAAGAAATGCACTGCTGCAGGCCTAAAATAAAGAGCTGTAACTTTTGCCTGCTGCTTTAACAGTGGCACACATGCTGTTTTCAGTGGTAATCAAATATTCAAATTGGTCACCATTTACTGGAACACTTCTGTTTGCCTCCTGAAGTTACCTGTTTGGACAGAGAACAGAAAATATTTTTGCAGTTTTCTTTCTTATTTCAGTATATAATTCAGAAATTTTCTGCCTGCCAGGAAAGGCTGGCAGAACAGAGCCATTCCCTGCATACCTGTACCTAAATTCCTTTTGCAAGTTCTTGCAAATGGACTGAGCCTTCCAATCTCTGCACAGGACTGGCCAATGTTACCAAGTTTGAGATCTGTTTTAGCAATTTACTATATTAAGAAATATATATATTTTTTTAAGAAATGCTTTTTTAGGAACTTTTTTTAATGAAAATTTATTTGAAATGTGAAAAAGTTGGATTTACTGGTGGCAGCTTAGAGTGAAAAAAGCTCCCCATAGCTAAGAACCAATTTGTGTAATGTGGAGTCGTGGCTGCTAGAAGGGACTGGAAGGAGTCCATGAGAGAATCCACAAACTTACAAAATTTGCTAAAACAGACTATTATACACAGGTTTTCTTGCTCCAAGTACTGTCCTTAGCTCTCAATTAACACTATGCCTGCTGTCACTTGGAGAATGTTCCTTGGCTTTACCTTCCTTTGTTACCTAAATATACCTATTCATTGTCTCTGCATGCAGAGCATAACACAACACAAAATACAAATAATTTCTGAAAAGCCCAAAAACATACTTGGCAGACATTATCTTGGTGGGAGATTATCCACGAATATCAGACTGGACACATTTGAAGAAGAACGGAAAAGCATATCAAGTTCTGTTTGTAGCTTACTCTGAGTCACACTTTTCATCTCGTTTTATGTTGAATGGCAAATGTAGCAAATGTTTATTTGTGGATGTGGGTTGCATTAACTTGTGAATATTGTAAACTTTTCTACATACTTTTTATATAAAATGTTTTTGTTGGTTATTTTGTCTTGCAGTGATTATTGGTGTCATCCTATAGCTTCCACAACAACCTTGTCTTAAATAACTTCCCTGACATTGATTGGTGTCAAATATAATCTATTAAATGCCACAAACAGTTGCAATGCAAAGGACAAAAATGCAAAACAATTGAGCAGTGCCACGTTGTGTAACTGGCTTTCAGACCCCCATTGGTGAGCAGCATCTGGAAGCAGTGTGCTTTAAAAATCCCTGAAAATGATATTATGACCAGAGGGTGCAACATTTTGGGCACTTCCCTTTATGTTCTTCTCATGTTTCTGGGCTTTAGCAATTATTTAAGCACTAGGAATTCTTACTTAGAAGGGAAATACCTGATCTTTACCCACTACCAAACTACAGTAGAAGATACTTGTTCAGTCTAGAGAAGAGAAGGCTCAGGGAGATCATCTTCCCAGGCTGAAAGGGGCTCCAGAAGAGCTCTTGACAAGGGCCTGGAGTGACAGGACAAGGAGAAATGGCTTCACACTGACAAAGGGCAGGGTTAGAGCAGAGATTAGGAGGAAATTCTTCTCTGTGAGGGTGGGCAGGCCCTGACACAGGTTGTCCACAGGAGCTGTGGTTGCCCCATCCCTGGAAGTGTCCAAGTCCAGGTTGGACGGGGCTTGGAGCAGCCTGGGCTGGGGGAAGGTGTCCCTGCCCATGACAGGGGAGCTGGAACCACAACATCAATGGACCACGTTCTCTTTCCAGCTGATGAATGAGTCTAAGGGAGACATGAGTGCCCAGGGTGTGACCTGGTGACACAGTGAGCTGAAGCACCGCAAAAAGCTGAGTCTAAAACAGTTGCCACTGAATCAGTGACCTCAGAGCGCAGCTTTGCTGATCAACTAGCACTGTTTGCAGATATTTACTGCCATATAAACAACTGTAAAGTCATTTGAGCCTATTCTGGTTTTACATTAAGTTGGATTACCGCTATTCCATCAGTGCTCCTCGCGGATGATGGCCGCTAAAGGTAACCTTTGAAAGCACACACCAGGTGCTGCCGTCTGTTCCAAAACATGTAATAGTCAAAACACCTTCTGGCCGAGGATATAATAAAAAAAAAAACTTGCATTTGCTTTTCTCTGAGTTGTTGAAAGTGCATAATTTAAAAATGAATCTCTACCTTGGAGTCTGTTTTCCAATTTCTTCACAATAAACTCTATATTAAAAGCCTTCAGATATTTCCATGACAACAAACAATGATATAAACAAGAATAAGAACTTTATTGGATGAGAAGATAATGGAAAGAATGGAACACAGGAGAGAGACATCAAAACTCCATAAATAGAAACTCCCTTCTACCTCATCCCCAGCACTCAACACAGCTTTGAGCCTACTGAAGAGAAACACCAATATTTTAAGAGGTCTATTAAAGGCAAATATCCAATATAATGTGTTTTTATAAATTATTTTAGTATCTGGCTTGTTCATACATCCAAGTTAGTGGATAAAACTGAATAAAAAGTACTTAATTTCTGCCTTTCTCTCACTCCAATAAGACCAGTGACTTCACTGTTACCTTGCTTGGAACATAAAACTTACATTCTTGCAGCTGAGGTCCAGCAGATAACTTCAAGGGAGACTGTAGCCATCTTCTCTCACATCTTCTATCACCACTACCTGCACCACTGCCCTGGCAGGAATCCATTGCCATGCAAAGTTTGTGGGATGACAATTCCTTATATTCCATCAAAATCTGGCCTGCAATTGCTGAAGAAATCAGGAAGAATGAGAAAACTAAAGCTGCTTTTCTCCTCTCTCAGATGACACTTTTTTTCTCATCCTGACCACGCACAGGAAAAGCAGTCAGAGAAGCTCTTGGCTCATGATACCCTTAAAAGAAGGAAATCGATATTGCTGGATTCAAACCAAAACTGCCAGTTCTGATCCAAGTGGCTCATCACTCAACACACCAGGAATTAAGTGTTAAATCACTGCGTTACAAGCTCAAGTTGTCTTGAGTGCACAAATCTGGTGCCACCTCACTTTTGACTACTTGATTTTGCCACACACCATAGTTCAACTATTGTTTTAATAAGGAATAAATTATTTAAAAAGAAAAAAAAAGTAAAAAGAAAAAAAAGCTTTTTTCTCCCTGGGAAAAGGGAAATGGTAATTTTTGACAAGATACAGCTCAGCAAAGACTGGAAGAATTTCATGAGAATGAAGGACCCTCTCTAAACAGAAAAGTCACATTTTTAGCTTCAGGCCATTTTCTCTGGCAAATATCAACATCCTGCAGCTAACACCACTGGTCAGGGAAAAGAGAGAAAAAAAGAGTAAAATATTTCTTTATGATAATGCAAAGGATTTGGCAGCCTAACTACAGATGCAGTTATCTTCTCCATAATATAATGCAATGCCATGTAAATTAGATTGGGAACACAATTCTAATATGAAATAACTATATGTTGTTGGCATAAAGCTCATGTTTGGTTTTTTTTCAGAAACATATAACAACTATATAGACAGCTAGACAGACAAAGTGAGAAGTGCGTTAGGCTCTTCCTCCTTTTCAACTGCAATTAATCTCTAGCCATCCCTCACATAATTTAGCAACTGTTGAGTAACTTTGCTACCAAACTGTCTCACAGTTCAAGAGCAGGAATGATGAATAACGATTCCAGTGAAACTGCAAAAATATATCATCCAAATTAGGGTATGGACAAGGCACTAAGGCTAATGCCTGCATGATTACAGAAAGCAAATTACAGAAAAGAGGCACATTCAGAGGCACAGTCAGTGTAACTCCGCATTGTGTCACGCCACACTTGTGCTCTAACTACCCCTAAATAAAGGTCTGCAGCTATGAAATAGGACTGCTAGAGGAGGTGTACACAGATGTGTGAGTGCACCTGGAAAAACAGCATAAACCTGCTTCTCAGCTGAATTGGATGGGGCTTGGAGCAACCTGGTGTAGTGGATGGTGTCCCTGCCTGTGGCAAGGGGTTGGAATGAGCTGGGCTTTAAGGTCCCTTCCAACCCAAACCATTCTGTCATTCTATGGTCAAGTTAGATGTCAACATGAATTCAGAGCACTGGTTGCCATCTGAGAGACAGGGTATAAGGAGTGAAACTTCCACGGATGGACAGGAGTCAAAATCGATTGTGCCACAGCACTCACTCCCTGACAATTTGTGGGGAGGGGTTGGAAATGGGGAGAGGTACACCCTGTGCAGATGTGCAGGGGGTCGCTTTACTGCCCCTGACCTCACCTTGTCTTGTGCTGCTTCCATTTTACTTCTTCTAGGGTGCAACTTTATCCTTTAGTATGACATGTAGGACGCCGCAGCTGGGGAAGCACACGCTTCTGATGGCTGTGTCTGCAAAGGGCAGAGTAGGACAGCAGCCACACGCTGAACGGAAATCTAAGTGCAGGTAAATCACACAGAAGCGGGTGACTACTGCAGCTTCACTGAACCGGAGCCGCGCCGAGCTCCTGCCAAGATGTAGAGCCAAAACAGAGTGAGGAGGCAGCGATCGCACCCAGCGCTGCGGGACCGGCGCTGAGCGGTGGGATGGGATGCGCACTGAGCGGCGGGATGGGATGTGCCCTGAGCGGCGGGATGCGCGCTGAGCGGTGGGATGGGATGTGCGCTGAGCGGCGGGATGCGCGCTGAGCGGTGGGATGGGATGTGCGCTGAGCGGCGGGATGGGATGCGCGCTGAGCGGCGGGATGGGCACTGAGCGGTGGGGTGGGATGCGCTCTGAGAGGCGGGATGGGGTGTGCGCTGAGCGGTGGGATGCGCTCTGAGAGGCGGGGTGGGATGGGATGTGCGCTGAGCGGTAGGATGTGCGCNAGAGGCGGGATGGGGTGTGCGCTGAGCGGTGGGATGCGCTCTGAGAGGCGGGGTGGGATGGGATGTGCGCTGAGCGGTAGGATGTGCGCTAGGACAGAGCCGTGAGAGCGGCGGGATGTGCGCTAAGACAGAGCCGTGAGAGCAGCGGCCAAGGGAGGGCACCGCGGCTCCGACAAGAGCGGCATCCTCACCTGCCCGGGCGGGGCGGGCAGCGGGGGCGGACCGGGAGCGCCGGGGGGCTCGGGAAGAAAGTTTAAAGGCGGGTCCCGAGTGGGGGCGCGGGGCAGGTCGGTGCCCACGTCTCGAGTGACGTGCGGGCACAGCCGGCAGAGGCGGAGCGGGGCCGCCCGTCCCTCCCCGCCCCCGGCCCCGCA
>VXAU01004203.1:1092256-1131136 GCA_013399695.1 Formicarius rufipectus | reverse complement strand
AGGCAGGATGCCGGAGGGCAGCGCGGAGAACCGCACGGGCGCCGAGCCCCCGCTGCTGCTGTTCCCCGTGCCCGTCCTCACCGGCATCACCGTCGCCTGCGTCCTGCTTTTCGTCATCGGGATCGTCGGCAACCTCATGACCATGCTGGTGGTGTCGCGGTTCCGGGACATGAGGACCACCACCAACTTCTACCTGTCCAGCATGGCCTTATCGGACCTGCTCATCTTCCTCTGCATGCCCCTGGACCTCTTCCGCCTCTGGCAGTACCGGCCTTGGAACTTTGGAGACCTCCTCTGCAAGCTCTTCCAGTTCATCAGCGAGAGCTGCACCTACTCTACCATCCTCAACATCACGGCGCTCAGCGTGGAGCGGTACGTCGCCGTCTGCTTCCCTCTGCGAGCTAAAGTCATCATCACCAAGGGGAAGGTTAAGCTGGTCATCCTCTTCCTCTGGGCCGTCTCCTTCATTAGCGCCGGACCCATCTTCATCCTGGTGGGCGTCGAGCACGAGAACGGCACGAACCCCCTGAGCACCAACGAGTGCCGAGCCACAGAGTACGCCATCCGCTCGGGGCTCCTCACCATCATGGTCTGGACCTCCAGCATCTTCTTCTTCCTGCCCGTGTTCTGCCTGACCGTGCTGTACAGCCTCATCGGGAGGAAGCTCTGGAGGAGGAGGAGGAAGCACATTGGTCCAAACACTGTCATCAGGGATAAGCACAACAAGCAGACTGTGCAAATGTTAGGTACGAGTCTTCTTGCTCTGTTTTTCCAAAGGATGTGTGTGCTTGTGCGTGTGTGTGTGTGAGAGAGAAAGACCGAGAGCTCTCTGGTAGTTTACTGTGGTTGCTTCCAAAGGAAAGCATTTATGAAAAATGTTTCATACAAAGGGCTAAACCTCCAGGAATCCATAAACTCTCCTCCTCCCTTAGATTTATTTCTAACTGGCTTGGAGCTGGGGACTCCCAAACAGTAAAACAAATGTTAGTAACAATCCCTGACAAGGAGAAATATTACTGTTATAATTAGCTCGTGCTCTGGAGATTTTTGAGCATTTTTGCTCTTTGGTTGTGGATACCAATGTTATTTACAGAAGAACAGTTTATTTGATTTTTAAACAAAACGAAACCCTTCGGAAACCATGAAGTTGAGCTGCAGACAGAATAGGCAGGGCATGATGTGTACTTAAGATTTATATGAAAAAAGTATTAGTATGTATAATGAAAATTAATCAGCATTTCTATATTAGCAAAACACCAGTATGTGCTTTGTGTATCCTTTGAAGTCTGTGGTGCTGTAAAGTCTCAGTGACTGTAAGAAAACAGGAGCAAGACAACAGACACTGTCATGCCTAACTTTGTATGTTGACACTGCTGAACGCTTTAAACACCCTGGTTGCCACATGGAAACACAAGTTTTAAAACAGGCAGTGGATGAAGTGGGAGTTTGATGAACAAAACCAAAAAGTTGTTCAGCAGTTCAGTGTCTGAAAACTGCAGAATCCTCCTGCTGCTGCTGATGTGTACTTTTATTGAAGCCAAAAGTCCTCCACAGTGCAAGTCATCCCGTGGATTTCAGGGGGGATGAGATGCTCTGAAGGAAGAAGGTTTCAGGGGCAGGAGCTCTGCTGTGCTCCTTTCAGTGGGGTTGAGGTGGCAAGGTGAGCCAGGCAAGAGGTGGCAATGAGTCCTAAGTGCTTTAATTACCAAACGGGTGCCTAACTGATTTTTTATGTCCTAATTTATTACTATGCAACAGCAGAAGAATAATAAAACCCACAGCATTCTTTGTGCCCTTTCAGCTACGTTTTATGATCAGTAGAATTACTTCAGTCTGGTAAGCGTGACCTTGGAAGTAATTAATCATTTACACTTCTAGAGGTTCAGGATTATGAATCTCCACTTACAATAAGTAAATTACATCTCTTACTAACGTGTTTATATTTCTGTACAGTGAAACGTAAAAGATTTTGAAATCATTGTAACTGCTTATTCCTGCCCTGAAGTATTGCCACAGGCATTGCAATATTTCAGACACCTTTTTTTTGCCTTTTACAAGGTCTGAGAACAGCAAGCAGTGGCAAGACTGTCCTCTGACAGAGAGCCAATATTCCCTAAATGATAACAGTCTGATGTGTGATGGAAAGAAGTTAGTGAGGGCTCAGTAGCAGCAGATGCTCATTGCAGTCTAATCTCACTGGTGCTAATGTGCTGCTTAAAATTTAGAAGGCACTTTCTTAGGCTTTAGCAAGTCACAGAACATCAAGTAAATGGGATCATCATCAGCAGGTCTTTGAAACTGTAGAGAAAGGTTATGCTTCTGGGTCTGTAATTAAACACCTAAATGCCTGGCTTGCAGAGGAGCTGTGGGGTACCATTCCTATTGAAATCCTTGGGATTCTGCATGAATAAAGATCAAACTGGCACAGCCTGACTAGGCACATGGCATGCCTACATGTGCTTAAAATGCTATTTCTAATAGACTGTGCTTAAAATGCTGTTGATAATGACCATCAGGGTAATATTCATTACATGGATTCAAATCGCCAAGGGAGCTGGGGAAACGTCACCTGAATTTGTAGGTGAAAATACTGAGGGGAAAATGGAAGTGATTGGAAGATGCAGAGCTGCAAAACATGCTCTGAATCTGTGCTTTCAAGTCCACCATAAATCTTGCATAAGTAGCCATTTAAACTTGGGAATCCTAGTGCAGGAAGTTTTTGGGGAAAGATGCTTATAATCATCCTCTTAACTCTTTGACTTTTATTATCTTCTGAGATCTGATAGGAGGATGCATGACTGTGATTCTATGAACAGGTTAACAGTAAAAACTGCTTAAGAATGTCAAAACCCTTTGCTCGAGTTTTCTGGGTTTTCTCTCTTTAGTATATTAATAGATACACTCAAAGCAATATGAAAAATTATAAAGGTCAAAGGCACACAGGAAATGAACAGAAAACATTTCCCTTTCACTTGCATGAAAATTCAAATGGGCCACTGTTCAGAGATACACAGATTCCTATCACTCTACAGACATGTAAATGCAACTGCAGTGGTAGGGTAATGTTACAGATACATGGTGTAACTATAATTATGCTGTTGTATGTACTATAGATTTAGTTTTCTCAGGAGTGACTCATGTTCCAAACAATGGACAAACTGGAGGGGTGCACCACTCACTTGTTCTTAACCTTGGCACGTGTGCTCTACAAGTCCAAATTCTGGTGGGGTGTTTTATTTTGAGGCCTTTGCTTTAAATAATTTTGCTTCCCAGTGATGACAGCCTTCATTATAAACCACAATGTTGAGTCTATCACGTTACATCATTTGCTTTTGTTGAACGTGGATGATAGATTGTTATACTTTTTTTGGATTTCCATGTGGATTTCTTTAATTCTCTGTTGATGTAAACATAAGTTTTATAGGTCAGAAGTTTGCTCCATCAGAATAGTTGGGCAATATTCAGGCAGCCTGTTTAGATCCGGTCAGAGTTTATAAAGTATCACTAATTTATACTCTCAGAGAATGTACTGAGAGAGACACACAACTGAAAGCTCAGGGGATGCGTTTTCACAGTTCGTGAGTAATTTGCTAAAGCACTAGAACTGTCAAAGGGAATGTTAATCACCTGTATGTCGATACTCACGCTTAACACAATTTCTTCTGCTGTTTTTATTGTAGTTGTGGTGGTATTTGCTTTCATACTCTGCTGGTTGCCTTTTCACGTAGGACGATACTTATTCTCCAAATCCTTCGAAGCCGGATCCGTGGAGATAGTAATGATCAGCCAGTACTGCAACCTGGTGTCCTTTGTCCTCTTCTACCTTAGCGCAGCCATCAACCCCATCCTCTACAACATCATGTCCAAGAAGTACCGCGCGGCCGCCTGCCGCCTCTTCGGGCTCAGAGCCCTCCCGAAGCTGAGACTCTCCAGCACAAAGCAGGACAGTTCCCGGGTGTGGACAGAGTCGAGTGTCATCACATGACACTTCCACCGCACCACTCGCTGCATTTCCCAGAAAGCCATAACAGAAGGGAAGGAGGGCAAGGAACGGGAATCAGAGCGTTGGAGCTGTGCTTCTGTCATCATCTGGAGCTGCTGAGAGGTGTAAGGCAGGCACTTAAAGAGTTAAAAAACCCCCAAACAACAACAGACTAAACTCTGAGACTATAAAAGGAGACAAATGTTCACAGAATTTGGAAATGCTCAAGTATTATTTGTCCGCTGCTTTTGCCTGTGTGAATTTCTAATTCTGACTTTAGCCCAGATCTAGGCTGTGCCCTCCTGACCAAGCCACCGTGGCCCACTTCACTTGAGAGCTTGTGTGACTTGAGTGGCAGCTAATTCGAGCTGAGTATTTCCAGCATTAGCTTTAGTTTTGCTAAGAGTTTTGCTATCGTATAACCAGACCCTGGAGAGAGAAAACTGAATTGCCTTTTTGGAGCAGGAAACATGAAATTTGATACACTTTTCATAGTATTGATTTTTAAATACGCTCATGTTTTTTTCTGAATGAGGAAAATTATTTCTTAAAAAAAAAAAAAAAGGAGAGGTAAAATGGATAATTTTTACACATGCTAAAAATAAATGACCTTTATCATATCCAAGTAGAAAGGAAACAAAAAATGCCTTCACAGAAGTGGCTTAGACGATGACTGTACTGAAATATTTTTTTTTAAATATACATCAGTGGGACAGGAACAGGGCTGACTTAAGGACTGCAGTGATGCTATAAAAACGTGGCATGTAATCTCCCAAAGTATTTTTTTTGTACTAGTTAAATCATCTGTACTCGTTTTGCTCCGTTTGACTGTGAACGACACGATGTGAGCTTGGAAGCTTGTAGCTGTTTGGATATTTGTAACAAGTCTGTGGCTACCTGTCCCTGTCTGTGCCCCTCCATGCCCTGAAGTTTGCTGAGGACAAGTCTCCTGCTCATAAACCACCCCTACATTTCTGTTTCAGGTCTATCAGCCCCTTCCCAGTCCCACATCCCCCCATAAAGCAGAGTGTGCAGTTGTGCTCATTTGCTGCAGAATTGAACTGAGAACATTTTACATTTTTTAACCAACATGACCTGAGAAAGTAATAGAAAAATCTCCATTAAAAGACACAGGCAGACACATTCTCATACTTGATTCATAAAAATCTTAAATTAGATTTTTATACCTCAAGTATGCCATTTCAAGGCAAGCCAGATGATGTTCCGTCCTCTGTGCTAATAAACATGTCTTACATTGTCTCACTGACGCGTGGATTTTGTGGTCCAGCTCATAGAGATTCAGAGCATGCATGTGTCAGAGCAGCTTTCTGTTCACTTGGTTCTGGTATTCATCACCAGCTGGTCCACAACTGATTGTCCATAATGAATTTTAATTCCCCATCATGAACTGTCTGTTAGCAGAAGCCTTCCTGCCGTCCAAGCCTCACTCACTCTTATGACCAATTTCCACCTGTTACACCTTTAGCTGTCGGTGCTGCTCAGGTACAACTCCCAAGAGAATTTGGCCTCTTCTGTGTATACCATGTCTTTTCTCTCAGCTGGAGCTTTGCTGGGGCCAGGGGTTGGTTGCTGCTCCTTGATGGCACCCGATGGTCCCCTCCCCACTCCAGGACTCGAAGGAGCACAGGGATGATGTACACTCACCTACACATCCAGGTACTGCAGAGCTGTAGGATCACCTCCCACTTCATCTCTGGCCACGTCCCGCCCACTGTCCATTTTGTTCTCTCCTTGACTGACAAGCAAATCTGGCAGATGTCATGCAACTCAGGGAAACAAGACATTTGGGAATCTCAAAAAGATTGGGAAGATGTGAGCTCACTAATAACCCATCTTTGTAAATGAACTGGTCACACACACCTGGCGTCATGTGAGTGTTTCCAATCTCAGCTGTGTCTGTGGTATTAAATGTGAACAGAAAATGAAATAAAGTGATGAGACCCTTTATAAACCTGCTGGCTCAGTGTTGGGGGAGGATCTGGTGTGATTCAGGCAGGCTGCAGGAGCTGGTCTCTGTTGGCTTGGCTCAGCACTGCCACACCCCCTCCTCACCTGTGGGAGCCCTGTGGAGACATTTAATTCCTGCATGTAAACCAGAAACACTAATAACTTCATTTAGCCTATACACTTCAGCAGGAGAGACTGTAAATGTTAGCTATAGACTAAAATACTGTGTAATTGCCACAACTTTGTGTATAGAATGAAGCTTAAACATTTAACCTGTGGTTGCAAAAGTCAGAAAGAGACTGGCTGCTTCTTGGGAAGGAAGGTGGGACTTCTTCATTTCTTCTCATGGAAGAAATAGACTTGTTGCCGCAAGTCATTGGACATTTGGTGAAATCTAGCAAAATACATGCATTTTTATTAAATAAGAGTAGCCACTTTCATATAACTCATTCACAAGCAGAATATTTCATGTCTAGCAGGGAACACTCAAATATTTAACACACACTGTAGCTGTCATGTGCAAGACACCAGTCATTAGTTTTGCTTCCCTCAGTACTGGAAGTTTTCTATATAGACATGCAAAAGCCAGTGGAGTCAAACCAGCACATGCTGAGTGCAGGTGGTGAATAGGAACCACTGCTTCAAACTGGTACCAGTGCATAATGAACTGCTTTCATATGGAAAGCAAGGAAAAACCAAACCAAAACCTGGATAACCTTCACTTTTGCACCATATAATCAAGCCTTGCTGAATGCCTCCAGAAAGATACACCCCTCTGCACCAGCACTTGCTTGTGAACCCAGCATTGCTTGTCTTGAGGGTTATTCATAGAACCACAGAACAGATCGAGTTAAAAGGGACCTTAAAGACCATTTAATTCCACCCCCCTGCCATGGGCAGGTTGCCACCCTCTAGACCAGCTTGCTCAGAGCCCCATCCAACCTGGCCTTGCCCAAGTTGCAAGAAATCACTGGAAAAAAAACCTGTGAGCAAGATTTCAAGAGCATCTTTTACCTAAGAACAACAAAGTCAGTCCAAGGTAGGTATCATCAGTCTGTCTCAGGTAGTAACAGGGGGCAAGGCTCCTCCTGCCCTGTCTCTGGCAGGTTGTACAGGGGCAGAGTGGATGCTGCAGGCAGAGAGGGCAGTGGTAAACAACCTCTGCTGGCAACACCATGGTCTCATCACCAGTCTCGCCCACCACAGTTCTCAGCATGGACTGTCCTGGCAAACACTTTCCAGCAGAGACAAAGCTGTTCTTCTCTGCTTCCCAGGGCATTTCCACAGCACCTCATATTCCTGGCATCTTCTCGTCAGAGCCTTCACTACACCAAAGAGTACAGGTGTGCCTCCCATCCTGTTTTAGGGTTGGACATGGCTTTTGGGATCCATTTTTCATGCAGGGAAGACAAGAGCCCTTGCAGGCACTGGGCTGCTCATTAATGTGGCAGGCAGGGTAGCTCTGCAGGAAGAGTTATTTCAGAATCTTCAGCCTCCCTTTTCTGGAAACTCCTCCCTGTAGAAAGAAACTTTGCCAGTTCTGACTGAAAAAAACCCCCAAACCTACCCATGACACTTTAAGATAGTCAAAATTTTGGTGTGTTCTTACTGACATGTGAGTAGTCCATAGAAGAAATAACTGGAGGCTCATTCATTAAACAGTTCCAGTTTTAAAAGCTTTTCTACCTCTACAGTTTATATCACAGCTTCAAAAATAAAAAAGAACAATTTGGCTGCATTTTATTTCTTGGCAGTGTGTTAAATTGGTGATGAAATAGGTCAAAAGGACTTTATCAGAAAGCTTCATTCATTTTAGAAAGTACCTTTGATAGAGTCACACACAGACAGAAAATCATGTCCTATTGTATTTCTTGCCAAAAATAAAGTACACTGGAAAAACAGCACTTACATGTCAAAATTTGAGGTGATAGATATTCAGCAGTTATGTAAGTTTGTGTCAAATGGTATTTGCATAAGCCCTATTTAAAGCAGCAGTTGTTAGATACCTGAATACCCAGGAGAATCCCCTTGCTGTTACGGATTCTGCTGGTTTTGGGGTGCTGCTGCTCTGAGCCCAGGCAGTGTTTCCAGATGGGCTTCCATACAGTTTGTATCCTTTGCAAAAGCCCCGTGGCCTTGAAGAGGTAAATTACATCTTGAGAAGCAAATTCAAATTTGGAACAAAGGAATCACCTACCTCATCTGCCAGTGATGTTGTTTCTGCCCCACACCCTGAGCTGCCCTCCTCCCCCCGCAGCTGAAAGCCCAGGGAGTAGATTTCATTCTCACAACTCCTAATAAACAAAACCAGCCAAATTTTACAAATTTTTCAACATATTTTGGGACATAAGTAACCTCTGGCTGACACTGCAGCCTGTGGAGAGCTCAGCCAATGTGAGCTGAACACAGCAAACACTGGCTCTGTTTCCAGAGCCTTGCTTTGCATCCCTGCCATCCCTAACAAGTAGAACACACGTACCAGTGGCTGAAGCATATGGTCCAGTACAACTCCAGCAGCACCTGGAGAGCTGGAGGCTCGTAGGGCATCGATGTGAATTGTCTCTGCTTATTTAGGCAGGTCCATCAACCACCTAGGGCAGTGATACACCCCTCTCCATCCCCACATCCCAGTCATCTCCTCCCACCTGTGCGTTCCCACCTGCTGGACCACACCAGACTCCTTTCCAGCTCCACACACAGTACCATGTCCCTGGACAAACTGTTGCCCAAAGCAATTTGTTAAATGATGGGGTCCCACTGTGACAGTTCTATCAGATCATGAAACCAGATTCCAGAGCCCTGGCTGCTGCTGTTTAGGAAAAACTCAGAAAAGCAAATGTTGGATCAGGATTTGTCTTTTACCTCTGAATTGTGATTATGCAAGTATATTGGAAGAGGATGAAGAAAAGGACAAATTTAATCTATCTTGTACTAATGCAGGTTTGCAGGTTTCTGTAGTCACTTCTGGCTGTCAAGCCTTAGTCCAGTTGTCATTCCATCACACAATATGGTACATCAGCATTATCCAATGTAACTAACATACCTGGTAGGCATTTAACAGGCTCTTCCCAGCAGAAAGGTCTCCATTCCCTTCCAAGTCCAGTGCTTGTGTGTTATGGCCTTTCCCAATCTCAGTTACAGACTAGTGCATGCCATGACTTTTGCAGCAAAACTCAGAGCCTCTCATTAACCCCATTACTTGGATCAAAAAAGTGCCTCTACCTCATCTTGGAAATGACCTGATGGTGCTGACTGCTCGTTTGTCTGAGCCTGAAAACACACTGGCTTGGTTTTGCTCAGCAGAAGGAGGGTGGCCCTGCAGCACAACTTTGGAGAGCAGACACCTCCAGAGCTGTGGTGCACACTGATGTGCAGTGTCACCTGGAGCCCATCCCTCACACAGTGCCAGCCTCCCACTGCTGGCTGGGAGCAAACACATTGTGAGCAGAAGACCATAAATGCTGTGCAGTATCCCAGGAAACCATCTGATGGGACATGAAGAACCCCCAGTCTCTCTAGTCTTTCCTGGGGTTTTGGGCATTCATGGACAAGTCCCTAAGTCCTTCACACGTGGAACTGGCTCCACACATCAATGGTGGGCTGCTGCCTGGCTCCCAGGGCTGCTCCTCACAAGGATGGTACCAGCTTCTAAATCAGCATCTAAACCATGTCCTGCCCTGTGGCCAATCTCTGCTCTCTTGTTCTGTGCACAAATACACCCTTCTAGGAGCTACACAGTGCTACTCTAGTTGCACTTGGAGATAAACCACTTTGTGCTTTGCCAAATGAAGGCATTTTATGGCTCTCTACTCCTGCTTTGGTTCTTTCACTGGGAGCAAAATGAAGGTTTGGTGATGTGTGTGAGCCCATAAGGCAAAACCGCTCTCAGAAATAAAGCACCCCATTTATCTTCAGGGGCTGCTCTGAGGGCTCAGCAGATGCTCTCCCAGCATTTGCCCCCGGTTTTGAATGCTGCTGGATCAAAAGAGAGGAGCATTACTCCCTTTGCTTTTTTCTCATGTTCTGATTGATTTTCACATGATTGCAGTGCTGTCCAGAAGTGAAAAGGCATGTCTGATTCAAAGCCTTTATCCACATTGTTCTTCCCTGCACAGCCTCCTTCCACTAATAACCTGGTGCTGCAAATCATCCCTCATTAGGGCAGGCAAGCAGGGAATGTAACACCACGAGCCTGCTCCGCAATGAGCCCGCAGCACGACGAGCTCTGGGGTGCAGGGATTTAAATAGCTTTAACACAGCAGTATGGCAAAAGACAGCAAAAACTCACACTACCAATTCTCACCAGAGTTAAGGCAATATTCATGATCACACAGAGGCACATACCCTGCCCATAGCGCCTTGATGTTTGTATCAAGTGGTGACAATGAGATTGATTTTTCTAGAACTCGCTGTGGTGTGCTGGGCAGCCGAGCACGGGGCCGGGAGAGGTGCAACTGCTTGAGCCAGTTTGTACTGAATGTGTAGCTTCAAACCCACTGAACTGTTGTTACTTTGTGAAGAGGGAAGCACAGGGTTTCCATGTGCCTTGGCTGGTGCCCTGGCTCCAGGAGAGAAGTGCTGGTGTGGGGCACATCCCTGAGATGAGCAGCTGCCTCGGGCTCTGCCTGAGCACCTCTGGGTTAGGGTTAGGTTATGCTGGTCATGCAGAATCATGGAAGAGTTTGGGCTGAACGGGACTTGAAAGATCATCTAGTCCCAACCCCCCTGCCATAGGAAAGGACACCTTCCACTAGACCAGGTTGCTCAGAACACCATCCAAACCTGGACTTGAGCACTTCCAGGGATCTTCTCTGGGGCACCTCTGCCAGTGGCTCACTACCCTCACAGGGAAGTCATCCTGGACCAGCTACTCTCTTGCTGAGTTGTCAAAAGTCATGAGAGGTTCGTATTTACCTCCTTCCTTTCAGTCTTTGCCGGGGGCTCGTGGCTGATTTCCCACACCACAGTGCAATCTGAAGGCTGCCACAGAGCCAGAGGAGTGCCACTGCCACAGGCTGTGGCAAGATCAGTGTCAAGCATCCCACCCTGCTGCTGTGAGCCAGAGGAAGGGGCTTGCACCATCACTGCCCAGGCAGGGCTCAGTTAGGGAATAACCAGAAGCTTGTACGGCTATGATGCTTTTGATTTCAGGACAATGAAGTCAATCACCCCACACTATCAACAAGAAGGACACGGGACAGAGTCTAAACCAGAGAAGAAACTCTGACCCCCCCCACTGGAAACAAGGCAAAGACAGGAACAGCAGCAGCTTAAGTGCCATGACCCAGAGCAGACACTAATCCAGAGCTGCATCCAACACCATACAAAGCCCACACAGCAGCACCCCAGGGAGTATTCAGCCCTGCTGAGTGCAAAGACCCAATTTTCTCAGGGTGCCAAACCCTGATGTGCTGCAGTGGTGGCTGGGCAGGCACCAAGCTGCATCCTGCCCAGCGTGCAGTCCAGGGACACCACCGTGTAATGCAGAGCCTCTGAACTGGGGACACCACCACCAGCTTGCAAGCCTTCTATGGCAGGAAAGGGCATTTGAGCTACAAATTAATAAAGACAATATTTGCACTGGATTAGGATGAATTTCTCAACTCTACTCACAAGGTAATCCTTACAAGACATCTGCATCCCTACTGTTTGCTCCACTTTATTTGTGGAGAGCAATAGCTCTCATATGACAGAAAGTGAGAGAGATGAGCTAATAAAATTATTAAGAAATGACATCCACTGAGCACACTGACCCAAGCGGTTATTTATTAACCATGTCAGGAGACCTAAAAATAGTTTTGATTGCATGCAAGACCATCTATGCCACTAGTAAGAAGAATAAATGTAACTACTCAAACTAGTAACAGCACATTCACTTCAATAATAGCAGATCCCGGGCTAATCCACTGTGTTTGAAAGCATCTTTTTATTTCACCCAGCCAAGAATCTGGGCATAGTGAGAGCAATTGCCAAGAGCAGAAACAGATATAATTGTTCACAATTTATTAAATGTAATACCAATGAAATAGCCCTTTCAGGGGATCTCAGCTGGCTTTTCTGCTCAGTCATAAAAATACTGAAACAGAACATCTGTATCTCCCTCTCATTTGTGGTTCTCATTTTCAAAGTAAGAGATTCAACACTCGCATCTTTACTCCAAGCCAGGTTAAGGACAGAGAATATAATTCTACACCACCTCAATAAATCAAAACACATCATGAATTCTGCAATAATTCAGGAAAAATTTGTAATTCAGGAAATGCAATTTACACTTCACATTTCCAGGCTAATTTCTTTATAGCTTGCCTCTAACACCTTTGGGTGCAGACAGGTCTAACAGAGCCATCCTACTGATGTGTCATTGATGCTGGGGGGGCAGAAATCACACCAAATCCTTAGTCCATTAAATTCATGGAATGGAATCATAGAATGGTTTGTGTTGGAAGGGACCTTAATGACCATCTAGTTCCAATCCCTCTGCCATGGCCCAGGTATTTAATTTTCAGGGGTATTTTAAATACCTCAGCTATGCCTCAAGACAGGAGGGACAGGCAGACGAGCATTGGTCCTCTGGCACAAAGGCTGGAGTGAAGAGCCAGCTCCCTTCAGCAAGTGCTGTTTTACTTACAGCAGGCTGGATTTGAGCATCTCCTGAAATCCAAAGACACAGGTGAGCCAGGCAGAAAACACTCCACAGGTGAACAGCATGGACTGTCACCTCCAGATCTTGTTGGCTCCCTGACTCGTCCTGGGGAGCGCGTGGCTTTGACACCCCGGTTCCTCACAGAGAACCCCCCCCTTTAAACGGGGCTCAACTCTCCTCCACCAAACCAAACGTGCTCCCCGCTGGCAACAGCGACTCAAGAGCAAAACAAACTCTACCTGCTTGTTTCTGCACAGGCTCTGTGATTACTGAGAGAACTGCTGCTGCTATAGAAACAGTAGCTGCTGGTCTGGGGACCACGCGCTGCTGCGGGCACACCTGAGACCGCTCCCTGTGACATGTGCCAGGGACAGCAGCCCATGGCTGCAGCACTCCAAGGGCCCCAAGAACACCCAAAAATATGAACCTCTGCTCTCTTTCGGAGCTTTTTTCAAAGCTGGTACTTTCCTTGCCAGGAGGCAAGAGCTGCTGGCATGTAACAGCATCACTAAGCCTGGTTACAACTTGCTCCATAAAACAAAATCCATTGTGAATTTAGTGCTACTTACCCAGCTCTGCCTAGTCTGGGTGTGGGAAAGGGACCCAACACCTCTGCACAAACCTGTGGGTGATGACATCCCAAGGGAACATTCAGAGCTCAAGCAGCAAATGCCTAAATCCACCTTTGCCCCCATGGGCTCTCACTGCCCTCCACCATGTCCGCACACACAGATGGCAATAAACCAGGGACCACTGAAAATAAAAGATCTCTTCAGATACCAAAAGGTTGATTATTATCCTACAGACATATTCAAAGGATTTTGTTAACGGGATTGTTTTGGCAAGCACTGTTTAAATAAAAAAGCTGAGCAATCAAGTGAAAAAAATTACTGTATTTCCCTAGGAAAACCCCTCTCATGTTGCAAATTGCAGTAATTTAAAAAGCAGAAATATTAAATGTTGTATTTATGCAGTGATTTGAAGAAAAGCATTAAAAAAGTAAACAATGAGCTTGGTAAGAACCATGCATACATACTAATTTGTCATGATGAGTAACTGAATTTATTGTACAAAAATTAAAAGCTCTGATATTTCAAGTGTTTAATTACTAAGAGATGACAAATCTACCTATATTTTTGTAAGTAGAAATCCTTAATTTTTCATGCAAAGTATTTAAGATAAGTGATTGGAACACCTGACTTCAAGATAACCCCTATAAATTTGTGTTTCATAAATAACACAAAATCTCTCCAGTTTCAAACCAGAAATATCCCGACGTAAATCTGGGGCTCTCACTCCTGCTCCAGGCAGCACAACAGCACTTCCCTGTCAGAAGGGGCTGAAGTTCAAATAAAGTAACCCCTGGTAATATCAGAAAGAATTAAAACATTTATTGGGCATAAATATATTACATATACACTACAGATACAGTTAAGTCTTACATACATAGTGTAGTATTTGCAAAATCTATACATTAAAATTGATATGGCAGTTTTAATATAATGCATATGAAATAGTCTAAAATTTACAATACAAGAAAACTTATGATTTTTTTTTAAAGTTGAAAAGCTTGGAATGTATGTTCCCATAGTGAGGTAAAAACATTTTATTTTTTTTTTTCTCAATTTAAAGAACTGTGCAAGGATAAGGTTCATACACATTCAGTTAGGGCACTTCTCAATCGTGACACTGAATACTGAGCTACTGGAGCCAACAAACAGGATTAGGAAACACTTCAAGTTCATAAAGAAAAAGGCAGAACAATATAAAAACATCTCTCTCCTTCCTTAAGGGTTTTAAGTATTTAGTGTTTCATTCTACCTTTGTTGGTGGTGATTTCTGTGAGAGCAGAGAGCCCTGGGGTCGGATCCAACTCCTGCTGGTGCTGGATCGAGGGCATGAGGATGCTGGGGAAGGGACGAGGCATCAGCAAGGGGAGGGTCTGACATCTGTGATCCTCTGCTTTGTCATTAAGGTGTGACAATCACGGGGGCAGAACAGACACCCTAAAACAATGCCACGTGAACTCTGCCAGGGCCTGGCCCAGCTCCTGCAGCACATGCCCCAAGAACCTCAGGCTCGGGCTGGGTGTTCTGGTTCCTGTGGTTATAAGGGACCAAACAAATGAGCAGTGACAGAAATGCTTTGAGTGTAACTGCCTGCTCTTCCCTACACTTCTGTTCACTGCTTTTCGTATCAGCTGTATTTCAAAATTGCTCATCTAAAGCAAGGTGGGTTTTTTCCTTTCTTTATTAAAGCAGGGTTTTATTATTTTTTTTTTTAATTTTATTTTTATTTTTAAAAAGGTGTCCAGCTTGGATTTTATAGCAGCACTGCTCAAACAATATTCCAAAAAAAATTAAAAAATAAAAAAAAGAGAATCTATTCAAATTTCTGGGTTTCCAAACTAGCGGTCTTTTAATTGTTTTAAAAAATACACTCTTCTCCCCTCCACTGAAAACAGCTCTATATGCTTTGCTCACAAAATACAGAGGCAAGGTCACAAAGTTTCATATCACAAATAAATTTAAATAAGATGTAAATAAATTTGACAAGCCATGACTTTGGCAAAAAAACCAAAAAAATATATATATTTAGCTCAATGCCATTAGTTTGCAAGGCTAAATTAAACTAATTATAGTCAATAACAAAATACAGAACATTTCTAATATTTGCTACATCTAGAGAGGCACACAGAATAATTCATTGATCTTAGCACTTTCTTTCCAGAGATGATTATGTTTTTGGATATATGTAAACGTTTGAATCACTGATAATGGGTTTTTTTGGCATTTAATGTACTAGATGCTCCCATCTTCAAAAACACAAGAAAATGTAAGAAGATTAATAATACTAGGAATGCTGCCAGGTAAAAAGTCGACCTAAAGTACAACATTATAAAACAGACAAAATGTAACATGCTATGGGGTGGGTGGGGAAGGGGATTAGTACATAAGTACACTTTTTTTTTTTTAAATTTTTTTTTTACAATAAATAAAAAGATTGCACTGTAATTGGTATTTAAAGTACTGTATGCAGTATATAGTATAAATAAACCTAAAAACAAAAATAATGTTGTTTTTTTCCCCATTACTTTGGTTAA
This sequence comes from Formicarius rufipectus, assembly GCA_013399695.1. Taxonomy (NCBI): domain Eukaryota; kingdom Metazoa; phylum Chordata; class Aves; order Passeriformes; family Formicariidae; genus Formicarius; species Formicarius rufipectus. The sequence goes on along the minus strand of VXAU01004203.1, from coordinate 1,115,440 downwards.
GGGAATATAATGCTAGTACAGGACACTGAATCTTAGACGATGGAGACAGAGGACAAAAAAAGCTAGGACAAAAGCAAAACCAAGTAGCAAAAATATACAAAAAAACAAAAGGCAGGGAAATACACTGTGTCTGTTGCACCCTTTTGGAATCTATTTGCACCTCCAGCTCATTTAAGTCCCTGAGGTACTCGCACAATGTTGACTTAATATAAATAACCCAATGACTCAAGAGTTAAAAATCTAGTGTCTCGATGGATTAAAACGTGTCTGGGAAGGGGCAGGCAGGAGGGGGACACTGTCATCAGAGCAGGGACCACTCCCCTGCAGCACCCTCACCTCAGTTCTGCCAGGTACCAAGTTATTTCAATTAGCCCTGTGGTAAGAACAGCATAGACACCCATTTAAGGTATTTAAAACAAACAGATGTTATTTCTGATACCTCCAAAAAGTTCCATAAAATGGATACCCCTCCAAAAATAGTAATAAAAGATCAACTGACAGTACAGTTTGCTTTCATTGAGTGTAAATCTCACCTAATTCAGTAGAGGCAATAAGCTGTCACCAGCTCCAATCATATAAATCAGGCTGAACATAATAGAATAATATCTAGTATTAGATTAGGTAAAGTTATATACAGTGACAAACAGACAAGTTAAAGCAGCTTTTAAATAGCTGAACATGGGAATAACTAACTATTGCACAATGCCCTCTTACTTAAAATTACTGCTAGGAATCAAAATGGTAAAAAAAAAAATCTATAATGCTTCATAATTCATATGCAGTTTGGTTATTCGATTTCTTATACAGGCAGTTTATAGTGTTGTAACTGTTAAAATAACAAGAAAAAAAAAGTTTTTTTGACTGCAGGATACCGTTCCAATTTAAATGCACTAAACAGTTAAAGTAACAACTTAGGTTTTATCTTGGAAAAATTGGGGCAAATGTAGTGAATAATTCATAGGCAACATTGCTAATACTGTTCAAGGAAAAACTGGTACTTGACTAACACTGTACTCTAGTCTTACCACTATACACACTTGTGACTAATGTCCAGAAGGAAAGAGAAGAGACAAAAAAGTGACTCATGATTAAAATGTCCTAAATAGTAAGATAAAATAAGAGACTGTACGAACTTCAGTGAAAAAAACCCCACAACTTTGAAAAGGCAAATTGGTGACAATTTTGAAATTGGGAAGGAAAAAAACCACCCAAAACAATCTTGCTTTTGGTATCTGGTTTGCTTGTTTCTCCAGTTTGACCACTTCCTAGTTTTGAATTTCAAAAAGGTGCATCAAAACACTGATTTATCTTTCTTCACGCTAGAACTGTAAAAACAAGAGAAGTATATAAAATGCATGGTAGAACAAAAGGATCTCAGAAAGAAAAAGAATATCTGAATAAATGTGTGGATTATAATGCGTAGCATTAGTTAAATCTGTATCTCCAAACTTCCACTGGATTCTCTACTTCATAAAGAAGTATTGTAATATACAGGCGAATATAATGGACAAACTTGCAAAGCCGAGGACAATGAGGGCTGCAAACTGTTCATCAGTAGGAACCATGCTCTTCATCTTGGGGTCCTCCACGCTGCCCACGTCCCCTGCGAGCACGAGGTCGTTGCGCTGGAGCGCGAAGGCCACGGAGGGGCTGAAGGGTCCACTGAGCTCCTGTGAGGTATCCAAGCACCGGCGGCAGGCGCAGACGCGAAACCGATAGTCGGTGTTGACCTGAAGGCCTGAGATGTGGAATGTGGTCTCTTCTCCCTTGTACACCTTCAAAACAGAACAGGGAGCCTGGTGAAATGCACAGGGCAAGGCAACCTCCTCCTCCTCCTCCAGCATCAAACAACTTAAAGAGGTAGTTAGGTGAGATTCTGAAAGGAGTTGAGCCAGGAAGGTCAGTCAGGTCTCGTGGAGGTCGCAAGGGGAGGAACTCGCTAAGTCAGTGCAGGTTTTGGATGAACAGAGGCATGTGGAGGATGATGGGAGAGACAACAAACCATGAGAGGTCTGTGTAGGGTGTTCAGTAGTATCAGTGCACACAGGGACAGATACCAAATCAATCGTAAGATACGTCTTTTGGGGGTGTGATAACAAACTACTTCTGTGATTATATGCCTAAAATATGTCTAAGACTTAATAACCATGTTTGGCCTCAAAAGAAAGAAAACCTGCAAACAAGGTTATTGTAAGTCATTCAATGTAGTAATTGTACAACTGCTTACAAATATTATTTTAATGTGTTTTCTCTCACATTTCTCTCAAGAAACAGCAGTCTTGCCAGAAATTACACTTTCAGAACTGTGGAAATAATATAATATTATTAAGGTATGACAAAGCTCCTCTTGATGGCATTTTATTTGGTTCTCTACTAATCCAAACCCATCACATATTTGGGTTAACCAACCGTAGATACTGCATGACTCAGAGCACAAATCACAGTATGGGAAAGGAGAGAGAACTGAGTATCTGAGACAGTTTTGTGATTGAAATGGAAAAAGACCACTGGAAGCATTCACAAACTCTGAAAACAAATTATTTATGTAACAGAGGGTTGTTGAAACTGGTATTTTATGAAATAGAAAATGTGTCACAAAGTGCCTGTGTCTGCTGGGAAAAAAACTATCCTAAAGTCCAGATACTCCTTCCTCTGCTCATTTACCATTTCCCTTCTCCTCACTGCTGGAGCAGAAGGCTGAGAGCATCTCTGCCCTTCCAGAGGCAAGAACTCATCTTAGAGAAGGGCAGCCAGTGGGAAATTAGACCTGAGCCCACAGAGAACTTCCTGTGCCTTACTCTGGGGTAAGAAATGAGTAGGAAAGAGAAGAGACTTGCCCACTTAGTGAGCTCAGCTTTCCAGTTCTGCTGGTCCCTGAGGCTCATCTCTCAGTTTAACAGTTGGTTGCTGATTTCTTGAGAGTCTGGGACAAGAGATTAAGGGTTTCCTTTCATTTGTTCTCTCCCTTCCTTTTAAACTTTCACAGCTTTTCCAAATACAGCTTGAATGATGGTGACTGCCTTTCCAGACTACGTCCTCTAACTGGCTGATGTTTCCTGGCCCCAGGCACAGGTCAAGAAACAACACTGAAGTAAATGTTACCTTCCTCAAGTACCCTCAGCATTTGCAGGGATTTCCCTCTCAGGTCAAGTGCAGGAATACAATTCATACCAGAAATCCCTCCAAGGAGGCACACCTGTGCACTGCTGCCTTTCGTGTCTCTGTCTTTCCAATGCAACCAGAAGTGAGTCATTAAGTTAAAGTAATTGCAGGGGAAACAAAACCCAGTGCTGTGGCAGTTCACAGAAATAACGTGAGGGTTGGAACATCTGTTGCAAAGCATATCTCATCCCAAGAACATCTCTGCCACTCTTTTCCAATGGCAACTCCATTTCTAACCACCACCTGTTGAGGGCATCTGTCCTCCAACTACTCCATCACCAATGCTACACCTTGTAGTGCTTAGCACTTCTGTTTATTCCAAAATCTAAATGCTCATGCAAAGAAAAGTTGCATTTGTTTGGCAGGAATGCAGACTCTGTCAGTAAATAAAGAAGGATGTGTTCTTCCAAAGGCTAGAGTCAGGATTCTTCCAACTGGAGGACATACCTAACTCCCATTTCTTTAGACTCTCAGACGAAACAACTGCAAGCAAGGTATTTTTAGTTATTAACTTCAATACACAGAACCAGAGAAGCTCGACCTCTTGTTGCCAATAAATAAGCCTTTGCAACCAATATGACTTCTAAACCAAAATAAAAAGCCAATGAAATACAGATCATGACAATTAAAAAAAATTTACAATCTAAGCTTCATGAATTACCTTTAACAGATACCAGGGATGGAATATATACAATCTGTCTTTGCACTGACAAAAAGCCTTTCCAGTTAATTGTTTTTTTTACTCGTTTTGTTCTGTGAAGGTGGTGAATATCAGTATAACTGGAGGCCAAGTTTGGCTAAATCAAAGACCTCTATCTTCATTACAAGCTAACAAGTACAGATGACCAAGTCCACTCGAGCCAGCTACTCAACAGCACTTCTCAGAAAAAAGCCAGCCAGCCAAGTGAGAAAAGAGGGAAGTTTGGAATATAAAGTATATAGAATACATAAATTAATATTCACTGATGATCAAGTCAAAACATTTCCTGCACTAGTGCTGGGAAGGTGGTGGAATTGTCCTGTTTCCAGGGGTTTGATGAGTATTTAACACCAGTGGACCCACGCCCTTTCTCAGTAACAAGTCAAAAATTGTTGTGCTTAACTGTCATACACAGACAGTTGTGAACACTCTTACAACTCTGTGAATGGGCTTCACATACAAAACAGAATAAAAAATTGGCAATTATGAACAAGGTCTTTAAATCTGCCAAATGAACATGACATTGAATATCACTCTACAAAGCAGCACGGGATTTAATATGAAGCACATTATGCTTTGGTGGCCAACAAGCCAAAGTGAAGTGGATACCAAATTTATCAGTTTCAGCTCCTTCAAACAGCTCTTCTGTTTAGGCACTTGATAATATAATAAAAATGAGATGAGTTTTTGCCTGGCTCCCTCAATGACAATGTCATCACAAGTAATAAACTGCTGCTGAAGCCTCTTATGGCATTTGATCCTACTGATCCAGACTAGACAGTTCAGAGAATTCCTGCAGGCAAGTATTCCTCAATTTCACTGATTTCATTAAACAATTCCAACCCTCCTTCCATCTTTTCCAAATAATACCAATGACAGCCCTAGCTGCCCTATAAGCAACACACTGGAAAGTGTAAGATAACCTTACCTGGTTGTTGCATCCCACTGCAATGACCAATGTATTTAATAATTAATAAAAGCCTACTTTGTATGGTGGTAAGAAGATAAAGAACCATAGAATGGTTTGGGTTGGACGGGATCTCAAATATTATCCTGTCCCAGCCCCCTGCCATGGGCAGGGACACCTTCCACTAGTCCAGGTTGCTCCAAGCCCTGGCCTTGGACACTTTCAGGGATGGGTTTCAATCTATGTTGAAAGTACATGTTGAAAGGTTTAATTTCTTCTAAATCACCTGACAGACTTTAAGAAACTGGCTTATTATCTTCTCCAAACTCCACCTCAAACTGCTCCCTCCACTGCTGAGATGCTCATAGGCCCTTCAGAGCTGTGTGGACAGAGACACAAGAGTCCCTCGGACCAGCTGATCTGAGGTCACCTGCACTGAAAAGCCCTAAAGAAAGGAGATGATTTGCTCCATCTCATGACACAGAATCAGCACCAGGAGGCAGAAGAAATACTCACTGCAAGTAGAACTAACACCAAATGCCAACAAGGGCTGTACAATTCTGTTGTATTTTGTCACAAAACCAGTACAATGCCTTTGATTCACTATTGAAAATAGAGAAGGAAAACCAATTTTTGGCTGATTAGAGCTTTACACACAAACAGTTCACTAAAGGGTTTCAGACATTGTGTGCCTACAAAGTCTAAACCAAATTAAAAACAATAATGAAAGTGAGAGCTTGGTAAGACCAGCTGGGCTCTGCCAGGCACCCACCTCCTGGTGCAGACCCCAGCAGGCTTCCCACCACACTGCTGGGGGATTTTCACACACCTAGTGTATCCCACCTTTTCTCCTTTGGGAAAGCAGTTGGGGACAGTTTTCTCCCAGAATAGGTGGGGCAGAAGCTGATGAAAAACCACTGCCTCCAAATTCCTGGAAATTTCAGAGGTGGAACGTTTTGCCTCCCCAGCAAACAATTTAAGGAGAGGGAAGCTTGACAAAGCTCATCTCTCATCTCCCATGGTAATTCTGAAGAGCAGCTGATTCCTGGGTGGTTCCAGCCCCAGAGCTGCTCCACTGGGAAACCAAGCCTTAGGCTGCTGGCCATTACAACCATTATCTATCCCAAGCTCCAGCAAGTGCTGCACAGCCCAGCCCACTCCCCTGACTCCAGATTAAAATTAGGCAAACCTGGAGACAATCAACACACGTTGAGGTTAAATTCTAACTGAGTAAGCTTTGCTAGATAAAGGTGCAAGAAACAGAAAAACAAACCCTGGGCCACTGATTCTTGGAATCTTGCTGTGGTTTACATCCTGATTCACAAACAAGGACGATCTTACTTCCCAAAAAGAACTGCTTCTTTAAAATTATCTGAATAGATAAAGCATACAGATACACAAAAAGGAACATGTCATGTGAGAAACAGGAAAAGAAGCAGTTTAGTATTTTTTAAAATAGACTTTTCAGGGACATGAAATGTCATCTGCCTAGCTCCTGCAAATCCAGTTCTTCAGACAACTCTCAGCAGAGAAATATTTACAAATAACATTCTCCCAGTGGAGGGCAGGGATGGTTATAGTCCCAGTCTGAAAAAAGGAGCTTTTGAGTACCATGGTATCACCTCTGCAAGGTCAAATGGTGGAAAAACAGCAGCTTTGGGGCTGTGGAGGGCTGCAAACATTGGAGTACAGGGGAGATGGTCTAGAGGGAAACTACAGCTTTACCAAAAAGCATGTCAGTAGCTAATGCTGCAGCAGGGGAAGGAACAGCTTCCTTTGATTCCTTTTTAATCCATTAATAGCCCGAAAATCTACAATTATCTTTCACTTGTGCAACCCTTCAAAACCATTTGCAAACCATTTCTAATATAATATACCCCTTGAGATACAGATGCAAAATATGTATGTCACTTGCAGGAAAAAGAACATATTGAAAAACAAATTCAGGACTTGCATTTCAAAGGTAATTAACATACCACTAACATTAATGAACATATCAATCACACTGCTTTTCAGTTAAATAGTGGCAGGTGATCACAGGCACGCCACAGAGGTAAAGGGAAATATATTAGCCAGAAAATCACTGAAAGATATTTATATATGTTATCTGCTCTGCACACAACAAGAGCTCAGAGTGTGCTCACAGCCCCTGCAGCTCAGCCCATGCACAGTCAGTGATGTGCCCCTGTGCTTAACCACCACCCACATTTGTGATGAAGATGAAACATTTTGATGGGCAAACCTGATTTCTGAGGAGGTGAAAGGGAGGAACTCTCCCTCTTCCCCATGGCTGGGTGTCAGCCAACTGATACCTACACAAGTCCCACTGCCAGCTTTGAGCATCCCAGGCAGGAGCTTCTTCCAAGTGAGTTATTTGTGACAACTCATGCAAAAAACCCTCATCAGGACCATGCCTCATGAGTAATGAAGATCTTCAGCATAAGAAGACCCTGAAAGTACTTTTTATTTCCTTCAGTGCTAGTTTTTTTCACACTCAGGTACTTGACTGTGCAGATTAAGCCATCACCTACCTCCAGGGAATATGAAGCCATGTTCAGTTCTCCCCAAGGACATCCAGAATTTTTTTAACACTGGAGCTACATTTGCTAAAGCTGTATGTGGAAGTTACACCAAGGCTACTTTGTACATCAGGCAACAGCAGAATGGGTCCACTTAGCATGGCCATCAGGAGGTCAAGGCAGTATGCAGAGGTTTTACTATCTATATCAGCACCAAAAATATTTTCTGACAAAACCAAGTTAGGTTTCTTAATCTTTACCTCCCCCAGGAATTGTCCTGCATTTTTAATGTGATTTTTGATCATTAATTCACAGTAACGCTCAAAAACAGACAGACGAAGAGCAAAGCCACAGTTGCAAAGAAAGTATTACTTTACATGTATTTTTAAGGTTTAGAATATATCATTCCCTAATTCGGACTTATTTGGAATCTATGACAACAAAAGAAAGCACAGGAAGAAGACAGGGCACAGATGAAGTGCACTGCAAATCACACAGTCAGAGGTGTGACAGATGAAACAAAAGGTCTCGCTGTGAACCAGCTGTTCTGAACTGGTGCTCTGGGGAAGTGCCCATTTGTGAGCTCTAATCATGACTGGCAAGGCAACAAGGATGAGCTGTACTTCATTCCCTTTGTTTCCACTGTGCCAAAAAGGATATACAGCAGTCACACATCCGTGCATCAAAACCTTAGTCAGGAATGGGACAGATGAACAAAGCACTTTCAAGTTGTGTGCTCGACCGAAATCCTTGATGGATGATCTTACAATTGGCTTAGTGAAGGAGGAATTAATCGACCTACTTCATCTCATCTTCACATGATGGTTAACACCAGGAAGCTCAGAAGCAAGCCTGGGTGGGCAGAATTGTAACTTCTCAAAGGTTAGTTCAGTTAAAAAGAGTGAGCAACCACAGACAGAGCGCAAATCACTCCAGTAAGATAATGATGTTCTATACACTCCCCTAGGGGAGAAAACAACCTATTACAGCCCTTAATTTTGACTCAGCCTTTACCAAAGTGCACCTGACACATCACCAAAGGGAGTAATTCAATACAAAGAAGCAGCACAGCAATTTTTCAAAACCATTTCCATTATGACATCAATTTAGCAATATTAAACCCAGACCATTTCCCTACCTGCTTGTATTCAGACTCTCTTCCAACCAGTACCTGCAGAATATAACCAACAGGATCTCCCTTCATGGGTGGGACCATTTCCCAGGTAATTTCACAGGAGTTTCCTCCCAACTGTGTCACTCGAGGGGCTACAATAAAATGAAATGCGTTAACATTCAATATAAAGACTGCATTGAAATCTTATTCATTTAATGGGCACTGTAATATATACCAGAACATTTTAAGCAGGGAACTTTGGGACATGACAGGGGTAAGTGGCACATAATCTGTATTGTCTTTATGTGGCCAAAAAATAAAATTGCCATCACCACCAGATGAGAAAAAGTAAAACTTAAGTCGCTCAAAAGCCTCATTTATTTCAGGACAGTCTTGCCTGATTAAGCAGGTCAGGATTCTTGTGGTATTAAAACAATAACAAACACTACCCACAGAAAACTGGGTGAAATGTAGAGCTGATTAACAATCTCTTAGGAAGTTTATTTTAGGACTCAGATCCCATCTGCAGAAGGGCAGTGAGCTGTTCATCTGTGTGAGTCAGGAGAAAGGCGGAGTGGATATGAGAGAAAACTTTGAACTTTTAAAACTCAGTTGCAACGCTGTGCACTGATCTTTTCAAAACAGAGGCCAACACACAAACTACACAGGCATTCACAATAGCAGCAATTTTGTGAAGTTCTGAGCAAACACCTGGGAGACAGGTGTGCCAGTGGAGACACCTGTGCATTCCTCCCATGCTGCATGTCATTGAAAGAGAGGAATAAATTCAAATATTTCATTCAGGAAAAACAGAAGGAATGTGAGAAGGGAAGCTAAATCTCTTAATGCAGAAAGTTATAAGGTCTAGCCTGGGAAGCAAAATCACAAGCATGATTTCAAACATTTGGACTCTGTATGTAACTCTGAGCCTTACATCCAGATGATCAGACCTGCTGTTTCTAGCTAGACTAGTGATTTCACTGGAACTCAGAGAAATTCAATTTGTCAGCTGCCACAAGGCTGCTGCCCGTGGGAGAGGATCTCTCACCAGCTGAAAGCCAGAAGATGCTGCACCACGGCCAAGGGCAAGCTCATAGGTGAGCTGAGCAGAGCACTGGCAGTGTGTTTCTATGTACAATTAAACATCTGCCACTGGAAGGCATTAAAAAACTGCAACAGCATCCAGGGACCACCAGCCTCTTGAGCAGGCAGATGTAGCAAACATGATACCAAAGGAAAAAAAAAAAAAAAAAGAAATTGGGAGAAAGAAGAGCACTGAACACTTTAGCAGATGGTTAACATGTGCACGTGCAAGGACATGAGCTCATTAAAGGCAATCTAGAGCCCCAGCCCCACGAAAACAGACAACAGGAGGGTCTGTAAAAGAAACAAATGCTGCTGCATACATTAGATGAATTTCAGACTGATTTGTGACTACCCAAGAGGAACACATGAATCATATGAGGACCCAAATGTAATCAATATCCATTTACTTCTCTCTGCACATCTGCTAGTGTCGAGAGACCGATAATAGATGCCTTCATCTCAGCTGACAACAACATTCTCATTTATTTTTCCTCCTCCTTCCATCCCTCACCCTAACACACATGGACTTTTGTCTGACACAAAACACTGCCATTAACAACACTGCTATTCTAGACGGGAATCACTGAGTAAGAAGACTTTTCAGGAGAATAAACATTTGCTTCTGATGGATGAAAAACCAAACTAAGTTTATCACGAATTCCTCTGTATTGCTCTGAACACAGAAAAGAATCAACACCATCCTCTTGCCTCACCAGATTGTCTCCTCCCTGCACCATCACCTCCCATTGGCAGTGTTCACTAGCACAATTTTTGTTGTGCCCTTTTCTCTGTTTCAGCCAGTGTTCTGTCATGTACCTGAGGTCCCAGCCTACACACGACCTGGTACTTGCACCCTATTTTAGTGCTTGATATTCAGCTGAGGGGGTGAGTCATATTTAACAGGAATTCAATAGGCAGGCAGGGAGTTTGAAACAAAAACCTAGGTGAGGTGAATTGACCAAAATGGATTATTATCCAACAAATTTGAAGTGTGACTACAGTGCATGCCAGCATCTCTGTGCTGGTTTTATCCACTTAGTGCTGCAGATGCACCTGCCCACACCAGCCTGGGTCACCCAGCATGAGCTCCATTCTCCTGGCTGGCAGCACATCCTACACCTGTGTAATGGTGTGAACAGAGACAATTCACCTCTGGCTAAGTATCTTTACCCTCAATCATGTAGACATTTTTTGCTTGAGAGTGTTTTCTCCCTGGGGGTGTTTCTGAGCAGGGAAATACATCCCCCCCCCAGTGTTCTCCCCTCTCTGCATCTTGGGTTACAGAAGGTGACAAAAATCACCAAAGCCAGATTTTAAACACAGAGCAGCAAACAAAACCCCTCTGACAAACTGGCAGTTGCTGCTTCTCACAGTAAGTGATGTGACCTGACAGGGGAACTTGAGCACCCAGGAAAAAGAGGTGCACCTGATTTCAGCTCAGCTGACCTGACAGCCCATACAGAGAACCCTCTGCCTTTGTACTACTGCAAAGAAGACCTCATTAGAACTAAAGGCTTAATTACATGAAATTTTAAAATGAAACATCTTTTACTGTGTTTTGTACTGTTTCTACTTTTGCTCCTTCCTTCCTCCTCCTCCTCAGAAGGAGCATAATTACTTAAGACAAAATTTACACAAAGTGAAAGACATTTCATTATAAAACTTCATTTAATGAGGCCTTTAGTTGATCTAGTGGAACACATGCGGAGTTCTAAATCTAATGCTCTATAGGTGAAATATCATAATTAATATCATACATTAAGGGAACACTAAATCCTGAAGTTCTATGTTGGACATCACATACACAACTAAAAACATTAAACTTTATTAAAGCTGAAGTTTGTAGGTACACATATAATACTATAGCTATTAGATCTCTTGTGTAAGTGCTGCAGTAATCCAGAGCAATTCCCTGGCGAGCACTGTTAGCAGCAGCATTTTATGTACAACAGTTTACTTATAACAACAGTGCTTGACAGATTATCTATTACTTTTTTGGTGACAATTTAGCTTCCCACCATATCACAATTCACAGAAATCTACAAGCAGCACAATCTGATTCTTACCATGTGTTATTACACACATATTGTACCCTTACAAACTCACTGCATACTTACCAATTACAGAAATAATTACATGTTATTTACGTATATGCAAAAACATCTTCTACATACCTTTGATTGCAGGTGGGACTGACTTTGTTGTGCAGAAGGTACAGATTTCTGAGAAAGGTCCCTCCCCAGCATCATTCACTGCCTGTATTCTGAATGAGTAACAAGTGGACTCTGTCAGCCTTTGTATCTTGTACGTATGACTTGGTCCCCTATAAATTGGGATAAACCTGAAACAATAAAAATGAGAACATGTAGTTACACTGGAGTGGCACTGACATTCCTGGTTATTAAATTTATCAGCTCAAAGTATCCATCTTGTGAAAGCTGGCACCACGTGCTCTGCAGAGCCCTTAAGGGCACATATAAAAACATCACAGTCTAAACACATTAAGAATGATGAGGAGGTTGGGGAAAGCAGAAGCTCATCGTCCTCTTTGCAACTAATATTACCTTGTAGAATGATTACATGAATTATCAGGAAGAACATCTGTCAGTGGATTTTCTGCTACCTAGGAATCCAAAAGGACTGAACTTGTGTTCTGCCACAATACACTGTGTGTGCTGCTGGTTTAAAACTATGATTAAAACAAGATTAGTATGTTGACTCTTATGGATTTGGACTTTATCTGCATATTAAGACACAAAGACTGCATCTTATGCTCATCTGTGCCATCTTAAGCCTCAGTAATTCCATTTAAAACCAGAACATACAGATTCTGTAATGTATTTGTAATCTGTTAACACTCCTCAGTTCTGAAGAGCTCACAGACAGAAGACTGTAGAACAGCAGAGACAGACACAGGTGGTCTATGAGTTGAGGAGGCACAGGGTGAGCATGCTCATAATGAGGGGGATGTGGAGGATGGAGAAGGATGCCAGCCTGGGAGTGCTGGGCATGGCCACACTGACAGCTCTGCTTGAGAGCTCAAGGCTTTGATGACCACACCACACTCAGGACGTGACTTCCAAAACACCTCCACTGACAAGACTAATTGTGAGCACACACAAACTTGTCCAACAATGTAATACAGAACAAAAGCAGTGTCAGCTGATCTTATAAAATTAAATGTGCATTTGCTAAAGAGAATCTGACTTTTGCATTCTATCGCTCTGCCCAGATAAATGTTGTCTCCTAACAGGTCTGTGTTAGCAATTTCTAGCTGAGAACCTGACCCCTAAATGCTGAGCCAGAATGGGGATGAAAATAAATAGAGGAAGCACCCAGATTTTGCATCCACCCACTCAGCCTCCAGAGGGAACAACATCTTGCTGGCAACGGTCCTGAACTTGGAGAACATAAAATTTACTGTGTAGGATCACTTTTTTATTATTATTATTTAGTACACTTATTCAAATATCTTAACCATTTCAGCAGATTTAAAATCACCAGGAAGCCAAGAGAGTTTGACCTCCCTGTCTAGGTGCTAGTTTTATCCTTTGGCTTTGCATGAGACACACAGTATGACCAATTTGAGCATTTCAAAGAAAGTGGGTCTGTCACTAGCTCTCAGGGACAGAAATCAATTTGGATTACATTATGATTGCAATCCACATAAGTACAAACAGAGGTCAAGAATCACCTGTAGTAAAAGGACATGTTCTGCTAATTGAAATTGCTGGAAATATTCTCTGAGGACTAACATGACTTCTTAACCCCACCAAGTCTTAGAGAGCCCCACACCTTGATTAGAAATCAAAGATCTGTGTCCAAAAGTTTTCAAGAGGAAAGTTTAGAGCCAATTTCCAAAGAAGAATTTTTTTTTTTATCCTTATGTTTATACAATGTAAGAACTACCTGCCAACCCACATTTCTGAGGCTCACATTAGCAGCCCCAGCACGTTCAGAACACTGACACCAACATGTTCTCATGGAACAAAATTTGAGATTCACTGTGTGAGGAGCAAAGCACACACGCTCAGGACAGCATCAAGACTGAGGAGACAAGACCGCTCATCTCCTCTTCTTAGAGCCCAATCAGGCAGCAGGCTCAGAAACCACTGCACTACTCTCAGAAGTGCAGACTTGTCTCCAACCCTGATCCAAGGGCAACAGATAACAGAAGAGATGCAATGCATATTTTAGAGTAAAGATCTCTGTAATCATCATCAGAGTTAGGTGAGCAAGGGGAGACAAATATTCCTTACCCACTAACAACCAAACACACCCTCAACCCCAGGCTGGGCTCAGGGTGCACTGCTAGACATTTAGATGGTCAATACCAAGGACTTAGTCCTCAAATTACATTTCACCTTTTAGGATATGATTAAGGTTTCATAAAACTGAGAAAGTCCTCTGAAAACACACTTGAGCCCCTCCTGTCATTTGGGAATGGGACTAATACTCCCAGTTCAGTTGACACTGATACTCCCATCCAGTTACCATCCCCACTCATTTGAAGGTGTAGATCATGATGTAAGACACATAATGAAGATGAAACACTAACTTCAAAATAGTGATTTTTTGATAAGGTAATCTTTTTCTCATGTCTGAAGTAGGCACTTCATAATCCTCCAGGTTTATTTCTGCTATTTTTAAAAATAATGTAGTTAACTGATGTTCCATTAATTGATGTAGGTGCCTATAGATTTGAAGCAACATATCCTGCAATCTTTGAGCTTGTTTGACAGGGTTTAATCTCTTATGCACTTACACGTTGACTTCATCTGTGTATGGAAAAGCTCACATGTTCTCTATCCCCCTCTCACTGGTTTGCCCAGCTGAATTTAAAAGACAGAAGACTACACACCTTAACTGGCACCCTGCCTGTGAATGCACACTGCCTCCTGGTTAATGGCATTCTCAGAGTTGCTTTTTTGTTTTTTGTTTTTTTAAAGTTCACACCCTCCATAATTAAATCTGAATTATTCCAATTTACCATGCTGTAGTGTTGCCTCTTCTCTCCACTAAATTAACAGTGGATATTGAAAAGAAAGTAACTTTCTCCAGGGATGGAGACACTCTGCAGAGGCAGAGACACTTCCCCCACATCTCACTCGACTGATCCCAATTGTCCCTTCGCAGACATTCTCACGTTGGTCATGGATTATTCATTTACCTGCTCACAGCAGAGAGAACATGATGTCCTACAAGGACTGTTAGAGAGACATCACTGCTGTTAGTTTTTCATCAATACCTTTTTATTCGCTGTGAAGATCTTCCTGGAAACATTTTACATGTTGCAGCTATTTTGTTTCCTCCACTTTAGTCACTTCCAGTTGAGCAGAAGAATATGAATGTACTCACTCTACCTCTGCTCATTAGTTCCCAGCACATTTTAATCAGCAGGTTCCCTTTCAAGCCCTTGGGATTTGTTTATATTCTGGTAACCCATTGGTTCTTACAAGAATTGAATCTGAAAAGCAATTCTACCGTACAGCACTAAACAAGATGGCAATCTTGAGCTGAGGTACAAAGGCTGAAACAGCCATCTGAATTGGTTCTGTTACTGCCTCCCAAAAAATGTGGTCATCTGCCACAATTTTGGCTGGAGAGGCATCGTTAACAGAGCACCAGTCTGACCTGAAGCTTCACATCAGCACACAAGGGAAGCTGCCTAACTGGAAACTAAAGTACAAGCATTTCGCAAGCCAACATCTCTTTTACAGTTACCAACACAACCCGTATCTGCACATTCACAGCCCCCACCTGCTTTCCTAGGTTATTCCTCTGATTTGGTTGAAGAACTTTATCCAATGCTCACTGATTTTGGTGATTTCTCTCCCCACCAGCAGCTCACTGTACTACAGGTGGCACTGAGGAAACCAAATCTTCAAACCAAACCCATCTAATCCACAGATACAGGAGCAAAGCCCAGGCACGAATTTTTTCATTCCTGCCGCTGTATTTTAAAACACTCGACTCAAAGAGAAAAGTTTCACATCTGCAGCATCCCCACATCCATCCCTGCTCCCATAACCAGCCCCAGGCTGACCTGATCTCTTCAGCTTTGAGGCACCTTTCCATGCTCCTCTTTGGCATCTCTCATTCCAGGCAGATGCCGAGGGAAGGCAAACACAGGACAAGAGCTCCCCTCAAGAGTTTTGTGCTCCCACAACCTCTCCCAACTCTGGTTTCCAGTCCCAACACAAGGTGTGGACCAAATAGACAGAGTTGGTCCCTTTGACCTGAAGCTCTGCTTCCTAGAAAATACCTTTATTACATATAATCTGTTTAATACTGTATGCTCACCACTGTCAATATGATTTTTGTTTCTAGGAATAATAATAATAACAGGACCCAATGAAGGAGACAACATTTCCTTCCTTATTCTTAAAAAAGCAAAGCTAAGTGGAGAACAGAAGTGATAACAGTCAGATGGAAAGAGTTTGGTTTTCTTCACTGAATTATCCTGCACATCTGCAGGCTAGACAAAGGGTACTTGCATCCAAAAATTGATTTTTACCTTGTTTCTACCAGATCATCTTTCATCTGGTGCTGAATTTCAGTTTGTAACCCATATTTACTACAGACAGTCACTTTTCAGATGTCTGGAATTATTGAGAATGGAAATATTTCAGCCTAAAGAAGCTGCTGCATAGCAGGAAAAACTGCTTTTTAGGAAGAAGCATCTGGGCACATACAGGAGGAATGGAAGACAGATCAGCAAAATTCCTGACAGATGGTTCCTGGATGCAGCCACATCTGGGGCCAAGGAACTGACAGGAAGGACAACTTAAATGGGAATTAACAGCATTTGAATGACAGATCTGGGAGAAATTAGGGAGAGCATCCAGTGGCCTGATGAAACTGTACATTCAAGAAGCAGATGACCAGGCAGCTACCAACACCTTGCTTGCAATGGCAGTGTGTTAATAAGCAACAGTAGATATAAATAAGAGTGGACCTAAAGCTAAAACCAAAAGAGAACACACAGTTCAGCAGTAGCAAACCGATGTTCTTACAGCCCTACACGTGCTTATCTTCCTTGTGCAGCATTTACACCCACTTTCCCAGCATGGAAGCAACTAACAGTGTTTCTGGACCTTAAAATGCAACTCAGTCAGCACACTGTGTTCACAGCCACTGACGTGGCAGCCTCAGCAATCTGTCTGGGCAAAGCTTGTGAAGGAGGCCAAGCTCAGGCTCCAGTTCACCAACATCAGCACAGTGAGCTTGGAAACGAAAAATGTGCTCTTGAAAAACTGCCCAATGTGCTCCTGCAGCACTAAGCTGAACTCCAATTACCACTTTAGAGATTAAACAGTTATTACTCAAAGGAAAGCATTATTTTTCTTATGAGGCTGTTACAGATGTGCAGAAAAATTGCCTTTATTACAGTGCCAATCTTGGTCTAGATGCTGCTCTTATGATCTGCTGCCTGGAACATTCAGTTATCAACAAGTCTGAAGAACCTGCAGATTTACACAGATCAAACTGCAGGAGAAAATTTTATTCCTCCCCAAACCCAGGGATTCTTTGAAAATACTTATGGAATAGCAGCTAATTCTGTGTATCACTACATTCCTAAAAGCTGAAACATCTCAAACATTTAACATGGTTTTCTCACACTTCACTTTGTCTCAAAAGATGACACACATACCCTTAACTCACAACTAAAAATGTTGGCTTACTCCCATTTCTACAAAAAAAGTTGAAATGCAGTAACAAATTAACCACTTGACAGCTGGAACAGCTCTCCCTCTTCTTCATTTGCACAGCCCTTATTGCAAAGCCCCAAGTACAGGACCAGAATGCCCTTAATAGCAGTATCCTTACTGTTAACAGCAATACTCACCTACACAATGCAGCAGTATGAGGACAGGCTACCTGGAGAACTTTTGTGAATATTAACTTTTTATCTACACAGGCTTGCAGAGAAAACTGTAGCATGACATCTGTCTTGGTGCTCATTCTTTATTTCCTTTTGCCACTGTTTTACCCAATATGAAAATGGGTTTTCCTGCAGGTTTTTGCAAGGATACGTTGAATTATCTAGTTTTATATTTTAATAGAATTTCACAAGCCAGTAGGACTGAAACATATCAGTAATTGCTGCTAAAATGGGTGTAAATTGTCTTGATCAAATCAGGAGTGTAAACAATTTTTTAATTAGACTGCTGGAAACTGGCAGTAACCAGAGAATGAATGTGCCAGTCATTAGGCAAGGGCAGCATGTTTAGCAGCTGATCTCTGGGTTTCTATTCTACCTTCCTTGGCATTAATGCAGAGCAAACACACATGTCAAGGCTCACACATTCAACCACTTTCCAACACATGGAAACCGTACTTGGCACTATCACTGTCCTAGACCAAACCATGGAAGATGATATTCCACTTCTCCAGCCAGGGAAGCTGCACTGGACACTGGGACAGATGGTCTACATTTCCTTTTTGTGTTCCCTGCTCTCGGTTGTACTTCTTCAAGGAATAACCAGGTCACAGAAATTGTGCTGGCAGGAGGGGGAACAGTTTATTCCCCTATATAAAAGTTCAACATGCCTGGGGAGAAAATGTTTCCAGTACCACTGGGCAAAGACTATGAAAGTGTGGGAGAATTATCAATGATGCTTCAATGTTTAGGTTACTACTCAGTCAACCTTACCACTGACTCTTCCTTAAAATGTAATTACATATATTTTTATTCAGATTCTGTACACACACAATTACAGAATTTACCTCAACTGCAACTTAGAGTCGCTTGTAAGAAACACAAGCAACTGATAAATTACCCATTAATAATGTCCTTGCTCTCAGACTGGATATTTGTAAGCATTTGAAGACATTGAGAGGTGTAATTACTTGTAGGAACAACTAAAGACTAACTACCACTGAGGAAGAAAACAAAAAACAAAAAACATTAATTAGGTTCCTTTGTTCCCCAGAGAGGAAAAATCCATAGTGTTCTGGAAAACAGTGCAATTTGATTTACATTATTTTCTTCACGTTATCACTATTAAGAAAAAAAAAAATCACAACTGATAGTTCATTTAAAAAAAGGAAGGAATTTCATAGTTGTTTTTACAAAAAGGTCACTTAGTCTCAACCAACGTTCCCATGTACTGAGCTTTCCAGAAACAGATTTTTCTTCATTTCTGCTCAATGCTACACATAATTGAAAGGACAAGTGATGCTGATTTGATCTTCCTAAATGTCACCCACTGAAGAGCTAACAAGAGCTAACCCAGGCACATTTCTGATGTGCACACCTTTTAAAGCCCTCACATTAATCAGTGGCAGAAGATTTCCAAGTATTTTGCTTCACAGGTCTTGCAATCAATGAAACATTTGGTCTCCAGCAACTGGCCTGTTATACCTCATTAAAGCACAGAAAACTTAAAAACAATTCTTAATGACCAGGATAAACTCAAGAGCACCGGCTGACCATCATTACATAAAACCAGAGCTGAATCTTTCCCCAAAGGCCATTCAAGTTACTGCCTCAGAATGGGACTGACGATTTTCTTTTTTAAAAAGAATTTGCTCACCGTTCTGTTTGTGAAAATGCTTCAATGGCATTTTAAAGCCAACTTCTCTTGTAAACCAAAGACGGGACAAATGTAACATTGAGTCGAAGGATTTCACTATAAAGCTGTTATCAGTCACTTCAGGTGTCTCAGGGAATACAGTAACAATGCCCCTTGAAAGACCAAGGATATGACAGAGCTCAATTTTGATTTACCTGTGTTTACACCACAGCCTCTTCCTCTAAGTACCACCTCTTCTCCAAAAAGGCTCTAAAACATCCTTCTAGATCATTTATTCTGTGTCATTTTTCACTGGCTTCCTAGAGGGGTGGTTGATGCCCCAGGCCTGTCAGTGTTCCAGAGGTATCTGGACAATGCCCTTAAAAATACACTCTAACTTGGCCAGCCCTGAATTGTACAGGCAGTTGGACTGGATGATTTTAAGTCCCGTCCAACTAAAATACTCTATTTATTCCCTCAAATGTCCACAGCTTACTGGCATTAGCCTGTGCAATCGGAGAGGCCAGTGATACTCAAAGAACCATATTTCCAGAGTTTTCCACACACACACACGAGTGAGCAACTCCTCAGTCACAATGGGGTTTATTTAACAGCAATGACCTCAGAGAGGGCTCCTGTCTCTGTAATTAACTGCTGCTCCCACCAATTCATGTGTGGGCTGTCACTCTCTGCTCATGAGGAATGACAGCTCTCCCAAATGCACTAAACTGCTCTGCATCCTCGATGGATGCACACAATGGGCAGCAAAAAGGGACTGTCACACAGGGAACAAATAAACAGACCTTAATGCCAGGTCCTGCCAGCTCCAGCTGTTCTCAAAGACAACAGTGCAGCCACTCCACTCCTCTGCTGTGCCCAGGCTGGGATGCACTTCATCAGCCACAGGGCTCTGGCTCATTATCTGAGCTAATTGCTGCAAACCCAACCACCAGAGGAAGCCACTCCATGCAAGGACTCTGTTCGAGCAGGAGGAGACAGCACAATGTACATGAGAAGTCTGCACCTCTGGGAGCTCACCTGGGCTACAAGCCAAATTAAAAGCTAAAAGGACCTAGCAGAGGATCAAGTTCAAATTCCTCCTAATTAACAGCTCTTAAGAGACCACTTGCAGTGGGAAAAGCCGGTACAAAAGCAAAGGCTCTTGCTAGAGCCTTGTGCAAGAGCAAAAGGGAAAAAAGCTGCCAGGTAACATCACATATTTTATTCTTACAAGGAAACTTACTATTTTCTCCAATATAGAAACAGGTTTAAGACAATTTACAGTTCCTCACCACCCTACCTGCAGTGCTACATGAAATCAAAGCAGAGCAGCTGGATGTGTCCACTGACTGGATCCCAGGCTGCTGCAGGTGATTGGCTCCTGCCAAGCATCACTGCACTCTCACCAACTGATTTTACCAGTCAGACTTTCAAATGGGCATTTACAGTCATTGGACACCTCTCAGTATTAATGCAGGGGAGCCTCAGCCCTCTCTACTTCAGTATAGCTGAGGTACAGGGAGGTATTAAGGCATTATTAATTGCTTAAAATTAGGTGTTTTGGCCAGATCATCAGCTGGCACAAACTCAGCACAGTTCTATTTAAATTAAAGGAATTGTGCTGATTTACATCAAATTATGATCGGTACTGAAGGTCTCTAAGGATTATCTACTTGGTAAGTCAGTTATTTTACTTAATTGAAGAGGCTGACAGTGTTTCTTAGTAAATGATGAGCCATCTATGATATTTATTCACTGAAGAGTTCAGACTGTTAGGCAATACTGTTATGTTATCTTTCTTTCCCTTTTTTAACTGACTATATCTCATCCCAACTTCGGAGCTACATTATCCAATCTTCCAATACAAAGTCTGCATAGGAAAATAGTTTCTGCTTAACACTGTTTGAATTAAACACAGATTTTTGCGTTTCTTGCACACCTTATTTCAAAATTATTGTGTAGCTTCCAAGTCAATGCCAAGCTCGTATTTTCCAATGCTCCTAAGCATTACAGCTATAAAGTCCTGATCATCATGTAGCCCAAAACCATTTGTTCTGCTCTGTTTTGCCTTTTCTAGACCTCTGATTTGTAACCCGTTATTTTATTAACACACACAGCACGCTGAGTGCAATAACTTTGTTCTGTATATTCCAAAAAGCAAAGCACTATGACCGTGAAACCTGGTATTAAATTTTATTGGCAGAAGGGTCAGGGTTTTGCTAAACTTCCAACAGTACAATACTGATTTTAGATGGACCTAGTAGTGTTAGATTAGTGGTTGGACTCAATGATCTTAGAGGTCTTTTCCAATTTTAATGATTTCATGACACAGCTTCATTTGGTTAGACTACAGGCACGGAATCCCTATTAAATCAGTATTTTCTATATATTTGTAGGTATGAAGCAATCAAAAAAACACCATTTTTCTTGCCACGATTCATAACTGCATTATGATGAACCAGAAAGCTTCTTCATCAACACAAGGAAAAGATTCCCATCTCTTACCTTTTATTTCTGTCTTCTATCTGCAAGATGTAGACCATGTCATCAGTAATGTGAAGCTTGGAGCTGCTGTCTCCCCACTTCAGCTTCAGGCTCTGGGGTCCTGCTGCAGCACACTCTAACCGTGGAGGTAAGGGTGGTAAGGGCCTGGTTTTTGCTCTAATAAAGTGGCTAAAAGGTCCAGCTCCAATTTCATTGACAGCCTGGATCCTGATCCTAAGACAAACAAGAAAAAGATGAATATTAAATACAGCGCTTTCACAAGGTTCTTGATATAAAAAATGCCTTAAGAAACAAGAGAGCCTTGGCAAACTGGAAGGATCTGCAAACACAAGTATCATCCTGTTTATGCTGCAAGAGCTGCAGTGAAGATGGCAGGAAATGCAGTAAGGCAGAGGAGAAAAATCTGGGTCAACAACCTCAGGACCTGGTGGCAGTCCCCTCAGCCTGACCAACAGGGGACAGCAGCACAGGAACAAGTGCAGTCTGGGAAACACAATGTTAACCATCAATAAATAAAAAGCAAAAGTATTTTGCGGTTCTCTAACAAAGATCATGGACTAATTTAGGTGAAACCATTCAGTGAAAGCACTGGTGTCACTGCCATGAAATCCATCTCCATGTTGGCAAACATCTCTGAAGAGCAAAGAGCAGTGCTATTTCAGTGTGTGCGGTGTCTCCCAAAGCACACTCCTGAAGTACAGGAAACTCTACTGGGAAGAGCTAATGGAGAAGATTAAATCCACAACCCTCCTACACCCTTACACAAACTGCAGAAATATTACTGTCAGTGAACTATCTATTAGATCAAATAAAAGCTGGACTCAAGTCGCTCTCATCACAAGATGCACCAAAGCCCTCGAGCCATTTGAGTCACATTAAGGACACGTAGAAGAAAAGCAGATCACCTGCCTGGTCACAGAGGCTTAATTTGGAAATATTTTTAAGACTGAGCCAGGCTCCTAAATTCCATTTATTTCTTAAGGTAATGATTCCTGCCTTCTGCTTTGTAATTTTCTGTTATCCATCTGCACCTTAGTTTAATAATTTGTACACTGAGACTCTGCTTACAGGGATGAGTGAGGAGTAGCAGTCTTTGACAGACCATAACAAGAATGGGAAATACACATTTCCAAACACCTTAGAGGCCTCTGTAAATAGAAACACTGGTACAGACAGGCCCAAAAGGCTTCCAATGTTTGTTAAATCAAAGTGAAGGTAAGAGAAAACAGGATGGAGCACACTAATTAGTTTTTTTAAAAGACAGTTTAGCCTAGTTTAGATAGCTGGACAGGTGCCATTTACTTTGGAAATCCCGTGCACTGCAGCCTTGTATTTTTCTCATGGGAAAGGACTCTCAACAAGAAGCGCTGCTTCTCAAAACTCCCAGCCACCAAGAAGCCAGAAGTCCCTGGGGAAGGTGGAAGGGGTAGGAAGAAGAGCAGAACCTGGCATTCTCCCATAGCTGCCTCCTTCAGGGAATGCACGGGACAAATGGAACTGTCTCTGCTTGGCAGAGTTACTTATTTTGATCGAAGGACATGAAGTGATGTAAGTGCACATAAACAACGTATGAAAAATTACCTGCCTTTGAACAGCAAGTTTTCAGCTCTACCATTAGAAAAAGAACACAGAATTAAAAGGATAGGGAAAAAACCCTCCAATGTTCCTCTTGG
>VXAU01004203.1:1081237-1092221 GCA_013399695.1 Formicarius rufipectus | reverse complement strand
GGGGGGGGGGGGGGGGAAGAACCACCTCAAATTGTATTTCCTTCAAGAAAAAAATTGTTGATCTATTAATAATTATATTGCAAAATAATAGAGCTCAATCTATTGATTAGGCAGCTGAAGCAATTGCACACTGTAAGAATGCAGTGTGTTTACACAGTCATGCAAATATGTAGTTAAACCTTTGCCTACTGACCCAGCCATTAACAGGAGTAATGCATTGCCTGGTGTGGACCTGCATTTTCCTTTGAACCTTCCTTCTGGCTTCAGGAAATGCATCCTGACCACCTTGAAACATTATATAATAGTGATTTCACTCCCCTCCTTCTAAAGGGCAGATGGCACAAAGGAAGATCTAGCGGGAGTCTCCTCTTCCACTGCTGGATACAGGCATTTGACAGACAAAGAGCAAAAGGTTTTTCTAGTATCTGAAGAAGTTCAATTAATATAGGCATTGATCTTATTTCATGTTATGTTACTGGTTTGCTTTAGATCAAAGAGTCGTTACATCAATAGTTAATGGTCTTCACAGTAACAAAAGTCATGTGAAAACTGCCTGAATTTTCCCTGCGTTCTGGCAAGCTACCCATTAGCACAGGAACATAAGCAGTTAACAGGTACACTATTACAAAATGCTACTACTTATTTTGTAGATCGATTACAGCAACACACTCTCGAGTACAAAGATCTTTTTGTTTTGTTTCATTTGGTATTATTTAAAGTCCCAGTAACAACAAAGCCTCTCCTGTCCTCAAGCACTGTAACTTCATGTCATTTCCAAATGGCAGCCACCACACCCAAAAAGAAGCAGTGACTGAAATGAATCTATCAACTATCACATCTCTGAAGCAGAAGTCCATAAACTTGCTTTTTAGGTAGGTACAAGAACATACATGTGCATTTACTTGTCTTCCTTTTGCCAGGTACTTGCACAAGGTAGAAACGTGTCTTTTGCTCTTACTCCTTTGTTGGCGTTTTCCTCTGCTGCACAGTGTTCTTGCTCTCCCCTTCTGAACCAAAAATATGCCCACATACCCCCTCCTTCCAACTCTGGAGCACAGTTAAGACTGATGGAAACTCTTAAGCCTTAAAAAAAACCCAGACAGGCATCTTTCCAAATGAACAATGATACTGGGAGAGCAAGAATTGATTTATTTGACTCTGGCATGGCTGATGTGGCTGCTCTTTTGTGCTGATTGCACCACCATAAAGCTCTGTAAATTGCCACTATCATTCCCAGGGTCTCAGCTTCCACAGACACACACTAACAACTAATTCTGGTTTTCTGTGCAAGCCAAGCCCAGCTCTCACCTCCCTCTGAACCACAGCAGCATCTCCTCGATGGTGTCAGTGTCCACAGGGAAGGGGAGAAGGAAGAAGGGAAACAGAATGGGAGAAAGGAGGACCATGTGGAGAAGGGGGAGAGCAGATGGTGGTGGGAGAACACCTTGTGTGCACCATCTCTGCTCCAGCTCAGGTGCCTTCTCCTGTCCCTACCCCAGCTTAACTGAGCTCTCCAGGTGGGAGAGCTGGCACAGCCAGGGTGGACAAGAAAACTTCCACAATTAAGTGGAAACCAATGACTATTTACAGAACTGACACTGGGAAAAATCAGCTGTATTTTCATGTGGAAGTACTGTACAGGCATGTAGAAGTATTTGCAATAAAACCACTTCCTGAATTCCTTTCAGCTTTTTCACTAATGGTTTCTGAGTGAAAATACCCCAAACACCCGTTCGAAAAGATATTTTAGCAATCTGACATCACAATTTGAAAACAAGTTTTTTGAAAATAAAAAGACTATAGTTAGGAATAGTGCCTAATTCTTCAGACCCTGGACCAATAATATTTGTATTCATTTTTACATTTTCCCACTGCAACTTTTTAACATTAAGAAAAAATATAAATCAACCCTGGCAAATTTAGAAACCATTAAATGATCTTAAGCAGACCATTCTCTTATAAGATTCTTGACCCAGGAAAACAAACACACTAAACAGGATGTTGTTATCAGATTGGTCACAAAATCCTTCATATGATATTCCAACAAACTGAAAAATCAACTTTTGAATTAATTAGAGTCTGACATGAGAAGACTTTGATTTCTTAGTTCCCATAAGTGGACTGGCACCAGTTGCAATGTATGTGCCTGTGGAAACCTGTGGGAGTTAAAATGCCATGGACATCCAAAAAGAGGGGAAGCAGCTCCACCAGCAGCAGCCTGAACATGATGGAGAACAACCACACACAGCCCCACAGGTTCCCACTCAGACTGTGCTCTCCTGGGGCTGAACCAGACTTAGTTTTACACTCTGAAACATATTTTGTTTTATAACCCACTTAAACACTGCTAATCTGAGCATCCATGTGCATTGTTCTCCCTTCATCTTGGATTATTTTCTTGATGTGGTTTAAAAATTAAAAATATTTAGAATTTTTAGTCCTAAACCAAATTAAAATTAAGCATTGCTATTAAAATTTAATAGTGCTACTATATATTTCTGTACACTGTGTAACTTCAGAAGAAACTAAGCATTCTTAAAAATTGGAAGTTGTTTCACAGTGAAATCTCTCAAGTGCAGAGCACAATTATCTATGGAAGGCTCTGAGTGAAGCTTGGGAACAGAGTGTAACAAAAAACTGGTATTTCTATGACCGTTGAATACTTATTTATTGTGGAATATTTATTAACTCACTTCTGGTTACATCAGTTCAAGGGAAACCAGTCCAAGTATATTACCCTATAATCTGAGTTTCCAGAACTTCACTGGCTATGTCAACAAAACAGAAAGACCCAAGAACTCAGCCAGCTTTCTGCAGCTGCTCACTAGCCAGGATGTTGACACAGTGCTTTGGGGAGGCATCTGCCTTCTGCAGCAGGAGAGCTGGGCTGTGCCTGATGCTGCACAATCCCTCTGGGATCAGCCCTAGGATGGCCACCACCAGAGTGACAGAGGCACAGCCCAGTTCCTCCTGCCTTACATGTATTCTGGCATGGACACCCTTCTTATGGGATGCTGGCTGGGTTTGCTATTAATGCACATAAACCATTCAACTTGCCACCTTTGAGCCCACCTCTGCCAACAGCCTGGAGTCTGCTTGGTGTATTTTGGGCTGCTCCTGTATGGCCATGCAGGTGCTGGTAGCAGCAAAGCAATGCCAGACCCAAACTAAGAGGTCCAATGGGGTGGACACACACAGGCAGACTGTTAGAATCACCCTGCTATCCAAAACTACATTCCCTTCCAATTTTGGACCCTGTGGATTCATAATAACCAAGATTTGCATTCAATTTTGGGTTCCCACAACTAAAAAGCATTGACAGTGGAATTCCAATGCAACTAAAATACATAAGTCCTTTGCTGATTTACTTCAAATTCTGATGAAACTTTGGCAAGAGAGTTCAGAGTTTTAAACTCAGAAAGTACTTGGCTTGTTTAGCCTAGGAAACACACATTCACTGCTTTTCAACACAGCAGGGAATAAACACTTGAGGGGGAGAAGAGCGAACTGTGTTAGACAAACTTGACACAAAGAGAAGACCCATCAATGAAGATATTTAGAGGATGAGATCAGTAAGGTTCTGAAACATTCTTCTGATTTGGCCAGGGAGGGCAAAAAACCCACCAACTTTCAGCACACAGCCTGATAAACTTGTTTCTTACAGCCATTGGTATTGCAAGGCACAGATGATCACTGACCAAAGACAGGTGTCAAGATATGCTTGAAGAAGAAATACCAATGAGTTAACAGTCACTAGCAAAAATACTTTTACATATCTATTTCTGATTAGCAGAAAAACACCTCAGACTATAGATGAGGGGCATTTGCAATCCAACTGCAGTCACCTGTGTTCCCTGACAGGCATGAGATGCAAGATTTAGGGTTTCTTTCTCTTGTTTTATTCAAGAGAATAGCTTTTCTATATTATTACTTCTAATCAGTAACCCACTGGTTTGTGCTCTTTTCGAAATTATTCTTATAACAGTATTTAGAACAGTTGCAGTCAATACTTGTGGCTTCAGCTGTTTCATTTGGATCAAAGAAAGGCAGACTCCTCGACTAAAAATTTAATATGGTGCTTTTTACAAAATAATAAGAATGCTAAAAAAAAAAGTAAATCTAATCTCCATTTCCATGCTTTGAAGACGATGCATTTTCTTCCCTAAAGAAACCTGGTGACAGCCCAGAGCCAGCTCAAAAGAGACTGAAGTAAGACTTTGATGAAGAATTCAAATGAGTCATCCTGGTTGTCTTGCCTGAGTAGCTCGAAGTTCCCATTTCAGCTGTTTTGACTTTTGGTTGAACAAAGAGATGAGGAGAAACCCAAGAGTATGAGACTACCAAAAGATGATGCAGCTCCACAGCTGGGTGATCAATCAACAGACAGACCCTTCAACTTCGAGTGAGTGGTCTGTGAGAAAGAAATATATGTCCCTCACTCTAAATGACTTCCAGTGTGTGTATCTGTATCCTTGCTACGACGAGTTCCCTTTTTCAGGAGCAGGATAAAATCTGAATTATAAACTTTTCACTTAAATGCTACAAGACCTGTAGGATTGTGACCCTGAGTACAAAAGAAAAATGTTACAAAAGGTCTGGGCCATGTCTAATTTTTTTAACTGTGTAATCAGGATTTCAGTCTTTATTAGAACAGTACTTAAAATAGATTTTTTTTTGTCACATCATCTGCTGTATTGCTGTTCACTACCTGCATGGAGCCATTTTTCATAATTAGCAATTAGGGAGAAAACACATAAGCCTGAACATTAAAATAATAAAATTTTGTTAGTGTCACTTAGTAATTTAGATTCTGAAACAATAAAAAGAAATTGTTTTTTAAATTCATAGTATCTTTTAATTAATCTCCATATAGTAGAGATTAAAAAAAGCTGTACCTATACAAATAAAAGTTCATTTTGTGCAAATTGCTAAGGCTGCACAGGGATCAATAGTTAATAGCTTAAATCCCTGGTATAACAGTGCCAAGCAGCTTTAAAAAAAAGTAGATGTCACATTGCCATTCAAGTTATTTCTCATTTTTCAAAATATTTATTTCTTATTTATAAATCTTACATTACCAGTGTAACCTTACCTTAACAGAGCAACTTAAAAAAGAGGTCAGAGGCAACGCAAGGAGAGGAGAACGAGGAAAAAAAGGTGGGAGAAAACACTCTTGGAGCACAATCTCATTCCATCAAGGAACTCCTGAGATTTCCACGCACCCCCAGGTTGGGATGTTGGTTTGTATTTTCTTTCCCCCACCCCAATCTCCTGCCATCAGCCCCTCGCAGAGGGAAGCCGCGCTCACCGGTAGGAGGTTTCGGGGAGCAGGTCCCCCAGGACGTGGCTGGTGACGTTCCCCACGGTGACACTGCTGTCCCCCAGGTCGATGTTGTAGGAGGTGATGGCTGCCCCGTTGCTGTTCGGCTCTTCCCAGGCCAGGGCAAGGCACACGGAAGGGCAGGGCTGGCAGGGATTCACCTGCTCGTCCTCCAGCACCCAGAGCACCGAGACTGGGTCTGGCACCGCGGCGGGGACGCGGCAGGTCACCAGCTCGCTGCGGGGTCCGGCCCCAGCCTGGTTAATGGCCTGTGGGTCAAAACAGGAGATATTCACTGGGTAACTCTTCTCCTTGACTTAAGTTCGTAAGAGTGAACTGTGCAGACTGGGAGAGCCACGTGAGGCTCTTCAGAGGTGGTGGCTTCATCCCTTGTACCTCTGCCTGTGCTAGGGAATTAATGCCTTCCCTTGTCACTCAGGAGTGTCTCTCAGAAGAGGTGCAGAATACTTCTCTTTTCCCTAATAGGTATTTATTTAAACTTCATTGTAACCTTTTTATCAGTGGGAAACTTTGCTTGGTAAGGGAAAATGTCATAGCCATGGTGCTGGTGACAGGTGACATCAGGTTGCTCAGCAAACTGGCTACCCAAAATTGTTGAGTCACCTTGTACAAAATCCCCACTACACTGAAGGTTCGATGTCAGCTGCTTTATGTAAGCAGAGTATCCCATCCCTAGGAATAAGAGGTATTTGGCTTGTTGAGAACTACCTTGGTTCCTAACCCAGGGAACGGACAGCTGAAAAAAGTTTCTGATACAAGGATATAGGAACTCAGCATGGCATTAGGCCTACAACTCGAATTCCCCCAGCATCATTAAAGTTGCAAAAGTCACAACTCACTAGCAAATCACCACTGAATCACACAGCTCAGAACCTTACACCAGTGAGGGGAGCAACCGATGATCAAGCTTCCCATCTTAACTCAGAAATCCAGAATCCCAGTGGAAACCAGGTTTCAGAACCTGGCTTGTTTCTGCTCACTAACTGCAGAGGTTGTTGTCTTTGCAAGCTCAACACTGCACAGCTGTACAGACCTGGGGTTCTGTCAGCTGATGCTCAGCCAGTGGCAAAGTCTGCATACAATGAACTGAAACAGCCTAGGAAATGATTCCACAGGATTTATCACAACCACAGGACCAGCCAGGCTGGTGGGGACCATGGAACACGTTTAGTCCAATTTGCTGCTCTAAGCAGGGTCAAACTCAGGTTGCTCAGCTTTTTGTCCAGTTGGCTCTTGAAAAATTTCATAGATAGAGATTGCACAGCCCACCCTGGACCACTGTTAAAATCCTTAAATGCCTGCACAGTGATAACCTTCTTTTTCATGTCTTATCTGAACATCTGTATTTCAATCTCTACTTGGAGCAGCACTGGATGCAGCATTCCAGGTTCTCATAGATGGCATGTAATGGGCAATGCCACCTTCCCTGGATCAGGTCCTCCTGACACAGCCCAACATTCTGCCAGCACAGAAGGTACAGGCAGAGCTTGGAGCATATTATGGTACAGGGGGAGCTTTGAGAAGGCAGAGACTTTCAAAACCAGCTTTGACACTGCCCAGCACCCTCCCATTAAGTTGACAATTAATTAAAACCCCAGGTTTGCAGTGTCACCAGCAGGACTGTGATGGCACACGCCAAAGAATTGCTTGATTTCTTACCTATGCTTAAATGCAGTGCATAACTGATTTCTGCTGTGCATAATACAAACACAAAGCTGTGCTCTGTTTTTCCAGGAGGTGTTTTGTTCAATTGAACAAAGAGGTAATAAAGTTAGATTTGTCAGCCTTTAAAAAGCCCTTCAAAACAAATCCTGCTCCGGGGAAATCTTCTACTTAGTGAAGCGCTCCTGGAGCTGTTAAAAGTGAGCCTTGTTTTGTGCTCTGCCAATGATATGATTTGTCTTGCCTCTAAACCAGTGTTTGGCAATCTGTATCTTGCTCCAAGCAATTTATTGTCAGTGGTGCTTTTTAACTGCTTTATTGTACAATCTCATCAACATAACTGATGGGAATCTCATGTTCTGCGCTGCCTCGACGCTTTCCCCTGCCACCCCCAATGACACCATATTTTTCCCTTTGCAGAAGCCACAATTGTTTTCAGGAATATTCATTACAGGAAAAAAAAATTGAGCAACAGAAAAGACAATTGTCTGCCCTGCAGTTAGCCATGCCTGATTCCTCAATTCTTTTATTAGGTTAGTGTAGACTGAGATAGCATTACTGTGTGTTTATTAGGAGGCGAAGTAAATGTGGTTTGGGGCATCTTTATTTTTAAAAAAGTAGAAGAATGATTTTTCTGCTAAAGCTGCTAACTAACCTAAGGAAAAGTTTTTATTCTCTCCTTTTTTTCAAAAAATACACTAAAACTTCTGGAGCTATTTATCTTTCCTTCTTTCTTATACTTTGTGGGGGGGGGTTGTGTAATTGTCTAAAGATTCCACTGTATATTATAACAGATTCTTCTCCATCTAATACACCGATCAGTTCCAGAGGATGAAGCTCTCTAGAAAGTAATGCCAAGGTTACTGATGGACTTCAATAAAATGCCTGAGTGCTGCTGTGCATTTCATTTCACTTCTGTCTATGGATAAATTATACTGGCTGGGTTAAAAGTCAGTAGATTTGTGCAACATTTTTGTGGCAAGTAGTTTAAAAATGAAGGCCCACCCCAAATCAAAGATGCCATACAGCTGGCTGTTTCCATGTTTAACATAAAAGTTTCCTTGGGCTCCCCACAGCAGTGGTCCCACAGTCTCCTCCCTGCCCAATGGATGCTGAATGCTCTCCCTCTTACAGAAACAAGAGGCACTTTCTGGCTCCCATTTCCCAGTCACTCACACATGCTCCTTCACTTTGCTTTCCCCCATAGTGCTATTTAAAAAAAAAATAAAAATTAAAATTAAATATTCTGTTTGAAAAAAAAAAATGTAAGAAGGAAAACACTCTTGGACACATGTTGCCCTTGATCAAAGGAATTACCCTGGGTGGTCCACATGTTGCCAGCTGGGTGGGTATTTGAACTCTGGGCTGGATTAGTGGTGGTATTTTGCCTTCACATACAAATAAATCCTGTGGAAGAGTATCTTGAGCAAAAATATTTTTAGTTGGCTCCCACTTACTTTACCATCCATTTATTTTTCAGTAGACATAAAGGAGAAAAAGTGCTGTATTTTCACTTTCCTACAGATTCACAAAATATATTTTAACTGCTATTTTTTACTGAAAATAGAGGATCAAAGAAAAAGAAATCATACAGAGACTCTTGAGAGCTAATCAGAAATCTAAGAGACAAAATGGCAACAACAAGAACTCACTTTCTGGCAGGTACCATCTCTCATACACAGAGAAATCTACTCAGCTGCTTTGCTTTACTTGATAAATGAAACAGATGTTGGAGTTCATTGTTTAAGCCAGGGGAAGCTTCAATATCCACCTGGGAGGTAGATGTTATTTACCTCTCATTACCATGAAAAAGAAATTATTTTTATTTCAATTTTTTGTGACTTCTATTTTGGTGTCAGAGGGCAAGGTGGCTGTTAAAGGCGTTAATCAGCGAGAGCAACAAAACACACGAGCAATTTTCAATCCTCACTTAAACATGCATTCCTTCTGACTTAGACAGCACGTAAGTAATGACAGAGACCAGAAGGCAGTGGAAGGGAACTCTGTGCACCTCTCAGACTGCAATGCATGCACCACCTGGGCCCTGCCATACCTGCAGCCTGCAGCAATAATGCGCTGCTGCCGACAAGTCACCGATTTCAAAGCAGGTGTCTGTGCCGCTGTATGCAAGCTGCAGAGATTCCTCATCTTCTCCCCACTCTAATCTGTATTCAGAGATGTCAGCACCAGAACATTCAGGACTCTGCAACACAAATATTTATGTGGTTCAGTTCAGAAGTGAGCACTTCAGAGCCCTGTGTTTCACTGGGGAAGGAATAAAACACACGGAAAAAAACACCCAACAACCACTCTTATTTTAAATTAATATACCATTACTGCAGCAAATGGAAACATACTGAATTGATGTTCCCTAATAAGTTACTGAAACAGGACAATTATGCACAAAAATTACCTGATTGAAATTCAGAGAAATGAGAGAGCATACACAGCTACTTTGCTTTTCATCAGGACACTCAGGAATAAATTGTCTCTCCACTGGCTTGGCAGAGGCTCAACCGCAGAGAACACAAAAAAAGCATCAATCTAGTGCAGTCTAGTGGAGTGATCAAAACACAGCTCTGGAAGGGCTGGCCTTTGAGCATGAAGCACTCAGTGACAAAAGAACAACCTCAACAAGTGAGGAGCCGGCCTGAGGTCTTCAGTGGAAGTCACCCATCAGTTCCAGTAAGGGACAGTGGAGTGTGGATCCCTGCACATGAACATCCACAGTATATTCCTATGGGATCACAGAACCATTGAATGGTTTTGGGTTGGAAGGGACCTTAAAGCTTATCTTGTCCCACCCCTTGTCATGGGCAGAAACACCTTCCACCAGCCCAGGCTGCTCCAAACCCTATCCTGGCCTTGGACACCTTCAGGGATGGGGCAGCCACAGCTTCTCTGGACAACCTGTGCCAGGGCTGCCCACCCTCACAGGGAAGGATTTCTCCCTAATACTTAATCTAAACCTGTCCTCTTCCATATACCCCCAGCAATCCCTTTATGTAGGGGAATACAAAATAAATATCTGAATGTGCTGGAGAGGCGTTAGAACAGGCACAACACCACATCCCCAAAGCAAAATCTTCTGCAGTTTTAGCAAACCTTTCCAGAGCTGTCCTGTGTAACCTGAAGCAGCTCAGGAACCACTGCTGTGTGTGCAGAAGTGTGGGCCAGGACAGGACAAAGATGTTGTGATTATGGCAGGCAAGGTGCAATTTCCAGTGAAAGGATCTGGAGCATCCCTGCACACAGTGACCCCCCTGCACACACACATGGGCTTCTCTGGCTCTGCTCTGGACCCTCCAGCTATTTTAAGTGAGAGCATTCAGAACTGCTAAGCCAGATTTTTAAAACCATGTGTCAAAGAAGCACCACAGCAGGCACCACAGTGTGCTCTCCAGCCAAAATACTCCACAGGGCTTCACTGTTTTTCCTTCATATTCATATCAGCCAAAAAATGACACTCTAAGAAAACATAACCACTGCAAACCACATTCCTCCTACCACAGCTTCATTTTTAGCTAGAATAAACATGTATCTCCTGCAAGTAAATGTGGAGCCTACCAGAAACACTGCTGCATCCTCTCATGGCTGGGGAGAGCAAATCTCCCTGGCCTTACAAGGTAAACATTTGAAATGCCACTGTGATTTCTAGCTCAGAATCACAAAATGTTGCAAAAAAATATTAATACTCCCAAACTGCACCAAATATGCATGTTTTTCATAAAATACAATTATAAATTAGATTATATTAGTAACTAGATATGTTGTCAGGACAGTAGATTTATTTCAGCATCTCATGAATGCCAGTGACTTCTTTCTCAGCAGGGCATCATTTTAGGGAGGAACCCAATAGGAACAGGGCTAGAAAGACTGTGGCAGAACTACAGTCCTGCTACCCCATATTACAGTTATTTTTGATAACACCCTTCCCTTTCTGTCTTAATTAAACAACTTTTTTTTTTTTTTTTTTTTTTA
>VXAU01004203.1:983780-1081217 GCA_013399695.1 Formicarius rufipectus | reverse complement strand
TTTTTTTTTTTTTAAGTAACACAAATCAACCCCTGAGCATTTCAGGAAACACTTATTTTAAGAGCCCAGTGCCTAAGACCCTGAAGAATGGAGGAGGAATGCAGAGAAACTAAAATAAAAGTAAATATTTGGGGAAGAGACAAACAATTTTTGAGGAAAAAAACCCTACACTGTAAGCATTTATGCAGTGTTAATTTCGTATCAGAGACTTCAGTTTCAGCCAAAAATCAAATATTTGTATTCATAATTCCACCTCAGGACGCACTGATGTGCTAGAAGCCTGCAGAGAGCACTTTTACCCCAGTAGTGCTCCATCATCTGATGCCAGTGCAGGAGGTCTTGTGTCTGAATCCTGCTCTGGATGAGTCATGACCAGCTTTATGCAATTCTTCAACTAAAGCAGAGAAGATGATTCTGTACAACAGAGGTTTCTGCCTCTGGTTTGCTTGCACAAGCAGACACTTCCAGAACAGGAAGAGCTCCCAGGTTAGCCTAGCTTTTGAATTTTCTGGTGACTATGTTGGTTTGCATTAAAGCATGATGGGATGAAAGAACCAGTGCACCTGACTTACCTCCCAGCTCACCAGTACACGTGTGTCAGACAGGAAGGACAGGGAAGGTGCTCTGCACTGGCCTGGTGGTCCTGCTGCTGTGGTGACCTCTGCAGCTTCCGAGTATGGCCCGTACTGGGGGGAAACAAGGGGTCTGTGCATTAATATACAAGCATGCACACTTCTCATATCCCTCAAAGGCTTTCCAAGGACACCACACGACCTTTTTTAATGCACTAAACTTTCTCAAAGACAGATTGGGGTTCCAGCACTCAGCACCAAACTGCAGAGCTGCTCAGGATGAGACCACAGAAGTGACTGCAAGTTAAAGAGTGAGGTAAGCCCAGGAAGAAGCAGACAGCACATGCATCCTCCTGTGTGGCAGCAAGTGCCTAGGAAAGCACAAAACACCTCCAATTTACCCAAAAGTGAGAATGTGGACTCAGGGACCGAGGACCAGTTTGTGTCCCTCTGCCTTACCTTAGCACAGCGTGTTCACACGCCCGTGCCAAAGCCTGGCATAACCAGCTGCTCATGGATATAAGGAGGAGCACAGCAACAGCAAAGCACATCCTGCAGTCCAAATCCAGCTCCTTTTGCATAAAATGCCTGCCACGAGTTAATTCCAAAAGGACAGGATGTGCTGGAGCCCCAGTCTGGTACAGCGTGCAGGGACATGCTGCACACCCACCATGGACTGCTCTGCTCCACGGGCAGCTCAGCCAACTGCTCAGCCAACTTCTGAGCCCGTGCTAGGAGCATCATTTAAATGCATATTAGCAAAAGAAAAGCCAATTTTCAAAAGTCTGGAAAACTGGCTGCAGCCAGCAGTGCGAGGAGAGCAGATAACAGCAAAACAGCCTTTCTGAGGCCTCCTGAGTGGAAGAGGGAAGTTTGCTCAGAACATCCCTGAACTAATTAGAAATCATTCTCCAGAACAAAGGAACTTCACTGGAAGCAATTAGAGGAAAAACACTGATATTTACTTATTTTGTAGTGTAGTATTACCGAGTGTGAAAAAAATGAGCCACTGCAGTGGTTGGACAACATTGAAATGATGAAGCCCAGAAAACTGCTCCATCGGAGGAGCTGGTATCTGTGCCATCAGGGAAGGCCAACACTGACGGCTTTCTTTGACTCATGAAGAATGCACATGCCAAAAAAAAAAAAGTTTTATTGACTTCTCCTGTTTTCTCTGTCAAATGAGAGGAAGAATGTGGGAGAGAACACCTTTCCCCTTTATGTATCTGGTAGAAAATCCCAACCAAACCAGAACCAGCTCCCTCACGTAACAAAAGGCAGGACTAGAAACGCTTTGCAACTCTTTCAACTGCTNTCCAGGCAGGCAATGGCTTTCATTCCAGCAAGCAAATCTCATCTTTCCAAGTGTATTTAATTCATTTTTCACAAAAACTAAACAGTGAGCATTTTGAAAACTAAACAGTTTAACAGTCTTGTGGGTTTTTCTAATACCAAAGTTAAGTTTTAACAGTAAACAAACAGTTTTACATCTTTGTGCTATGTTTGTCATCAAGATTTCCTGGGAAGAAAGACATCAGTGAAGATAGTTTTGCTGGGACTGCCTTTATATAAGGCCCTTGGAATGATGTCTCACAAAGGCAAAACAGAACCAATCCAAACCTCACTGAGAAAACAAAAACTCTTAACAGATCTCCACGGACTTCAGGGAGCATTTCTGATATATTTGGGAGGACACTTCTTTCAAGGAAATCATGTAACAATAAAAAAAAAAAAATCAGAGCTATAAAGCACGTTTTTTTCCTGATGATTTTTTTGTTCTCATTTGAATGTGAGTTTCCCTCAAAACATATGAACACCAGCGTGAAGCTGCAGTACTTATCTTTACACAGTTTAAAAGGAAAACCAGAAAATGCAGTAGAAAGGGAATAAACAGATTCCCCCTTGTAAGCAGATATGACTTTTAGCAGAGATTTTGCACAATTTGGTGTAGCTGATTTTTGCCAGTGAAAACCTATTAATACCTGAAATCTCCTTTTAAAAGGAGATTAAAACTGCAGCTCCAACGCTCATTTAAAGCACTTCTCACATTATTTTCTTTTGCCCATCTCCCCTTCACCTTTCTGACCACCAGCACTAACACAACCACCACTGTCCAGAATCTCCCATGTCAGGCTCAGAAGCACCTCCAGGGAGAAAGAGCCAGCACACGTACCCCACCATCGTTCAGAGCCCTCACTCTGAACCCATAGGTTGCCCCAGGAAGGAGGTTGCTGACTGTGCACTCCAGGTCAGGCCCATGATACACTTCAGAAACAACTTCTTCAGGGGCTGTCATTTCCACACTGTACTCCGAGACAGGACAGCCACTTTCTGATGGCGGGACATCTAAAAGAAATCATACAGTTTGTTAAAATCACCAGGACATGTGCCAGGAAAATAAACTTTCGGTTGTGGGCACCTTTTTCCCCAATGAAAGCATGTGCTGTTACAAGGCAGAACCACAGATTTAACCTGCCTGGGGTTCTGAAAAGCAGTGGCCACCAAAAGGGGTACAAGGCATCCAGGAAACAATATGGTACCTTGGATGCACAGGTGAATTTTTTTACTGGTGGAGAAATACATTTGACAGAAATTCTACTGATCTGGAATTCAGCAGAACAAATGATGCCACAAAGATATTTGGATGCTGCAAGTTTACCATGGTAAAGGAAAAGAATCTGTTGGATACTGGCATGTGCCTCCTATTCTAAAAGATGTACAGTTTTGACAGTTTAGGGTCATGTCTGTGGTCCAAGACCTTTCCAAAATTACAGGTGTCCAATGGATTGCATGTGCTATGAAGTGGATAAGGGTTTAAATGCAACCCAAAATCCTCAACATGTTTTCACTCCAAATTTTGAGAGAAGTCATACATTAAAAGTAGCAAAACATTTCTAAGTCAATATTGCAGAAGAATACAAAAAGATTTTGAATCACATGGTGTTTTTGCACAAACAGGTGAATAAAAAGATATTTTAATATAGCTGATGCTTTATAGTCCTGACAGAGACAGGACTTCACTATAACAAAACTGGAGCACCCTGCAAGGTCTGAAGGACTGCCAGAAGACAGGTATGCTCAGAAAGCACACAGGGAGCCACCCCAGCTGATGAGAAGCTGCACTTGTGCCTTGCACCGACTCCGCCGGGCTTTGCTCGGCGCTTCCCAATCACCGGGACGAGCCGCAACCCTTCGCGAGCAACAGGGAGGAAGGTGAAGGCAAGGAGAGCAGCTGAGCAGGCAGCCCAGAGGGGCTCAGCAGCTCCAGAGTCTTACCCCACTGCAGCTGCACCTCCCTGTGCCTCGGCTTGCCCAGGACCCGCGGCGTCCGGCACGGTCCCGGTGCCACGCTCAGGGTGCGCACGGGAACGCTGTCGGAACACTGGAAGAGAAAGTTATATAAAACATTAAAGGGGAGGAGATGCTATCAAGCCTGTTACTTACAAATCCAATTAATAGAGTTCCTTCATTAGCATACTCAAAAATGTAGCACACACGGGGTTTTCTCTGTTCTGATTTTCCCTGTTTTTAAAATAATGTCAAGGACTAAAGTATTCAATCTTAAATGAGACCAAAAAAAAAAAAAAATCAAAGCAGGAGGAGTAAGAGTACAGGTACTGTAAAGAATTTAAATCAAAGATAGGAACCACAGGAATCAGTGGCTGGAAAATGGAAACTAAAAATTTTAAATAATTCATCCATATGAAAGATTATTGTTACAGCAAACTACCCCCTTCTACATCTCCAGGCACCTGTTTCAGTCAGTACAGAGTTGTGCACATCAGAGTCTGTGGCCCTTCTCAAGCAAGTGGCCATATCAGACGAAAATTATGGTCTCTTCTAGTGTAAATATAAACACCTACAGATTGTTTCCTCAGAACCAATCTCATTAAACTGCAATTTGCTGAAAATACAATTAAGTACACGTAGAAGTCTTCTAACATTCAGCAACCTGCAACATCGGACTAACTGCCATCAGCACACCTTTACTGTGCTACAGGAAAACCATTCCCCTTCTTCTTAGAGCAGAAGCATTTTAGCAAAAAGAGCAGGTGAGTATCTACAAAACATAAACCCCATGGTCCTTACTGTGAGACAATACCCACCTGACTGTGTCCACCAGTGCTGATACAGCATGCCCGGAGTTTATACAAAGTGCCTGGTTTCAAGTGAGTACAGGTATATTCTGTAGCTGAGCCACTATATGCCACTTCCCACTGATTGGCTAAAAATAAGATATATCCAAGTTTAGAGAAGTAATATAACCATTATATAATGTACAAAACACAAATCTACATATAAATATTTCTAGGTTCGTCCATATAACCTCAACTTCCACCACTAAGAGAACAAACTGAAAAAGAACACACTACAAAACTTCTACAAATCCAAATCACGCTCTTCCAGGAACCTTGAAAGTTTTAAGGCTGCAAATACGTAACTCAGCTTCAATCACATGTACAACATCATTAGGGCAGT
Organism: Formicarius rufipectus; assembly: GCA_013399695.1. Classification (NCBI taxonomy): domain Eukaryota; kingdom Metazoa; phylum Chordata; class Aves; order Passeriformes; family Formicariidae; genus Formicarius; species Formicarius rufipectus. Next base: position 1,076,166 of record VXAU01004203.1, on the reverse strand, counting down.
AATGATAATAACAGTAATAGCCCAAAGGGTCAGGAGTTCTTTATAGGAGTCAGAGTGGATTGAAATGGAGACAACTTGTTTCAGAGTTTACCTTCTGGACTTCCTTGAGAAATCTCTAGTAGGTACTTTAGAATTTCTGAACCACCATTATCCTGTGGGGGATCTGAAAAAAAGTGAGGCAAGTTGTTATTAAATCAAGCCTAGGAGTGTAAGATACCAAAAAGATTGCAGAACCTGCTCCTGATTCTGCTCTTTCTCCTCCACAAATTCCACATTAAGTACACAAAATAATGTGTATAGAGGAAGTGGGTAAGAGATGTCAGTTTTCAGCATGAATCAGAACAAGGCAGCTGGAAAAGGATCCAAACAAAATGTATGGAAAAAGCACTGCAAGAAGCTGTCTGGGGGTTTGCTCCATTACTACAGGAAGCAGCTGGAATGATGCTGCAATGGGACATGAAATGGAAAATGAAGATCCTGAAGATGGGAGTTAGTGAATAAAAACAAAACATTTTTGATTCTGAAAACACAAGAGCTTCTACATACCTTTTACAATATTACAAAAATTGAGCTGTCAAGCTCTCCAAACACATTCAACTTTGGACTAAACACAGCATGAAAAAATTTAAGTTCCAATACATATTTACAAAATTTTATTTGAATTTATCATGACCCCAAAAAGCTTTACTATGAGAAACTGAAGTGGTTTACCCCATTTCACACTGAAGCCATGAGATGTTATCGGCCCCTTGACAACAGGTCTGGTTGGAGGTCCTGGCCTGTCTGGGCTTGTTGTGCAGACCAACACTTCGCTGGGAGAGCTCTTCCCTTCCACATTAGAAGCAAACAGCTGGAACAGAAGCACAGTAAGTTCACCCTTGTTCGTTGTACCTGCCTTCCTGACAGTTCTGCCTGAGAGTCCTTTCAGAAATTGCACAAATGTCATTAAATGAAAAATATATCACATCCCAAAGTGTATGGAATTCTAATAACAGGCATTAGGTTGTGGTTTGTAAAGAAACGTGACGTTGATTTTTCCCCTCTCCACCAGCAATAGATCATGACATGTTTAAGACAAAAGTAGTGCTGGTTTTCCCTTTTGAAAAAATATCACCTTTTAAAATAACTGTGGCAACTTGCACTTATTTGCTGATTTAAAAAACCCACTCAAAAGAATGGCAAAAACTTTGTAATTTTTGCGTTTGGGGTATTTCAAACTGCTATTTAAAACTAAATAATTCAAAGTATCTGTAATCAGACAGCTAAAAGTCAGATCATTTGCCTGTAGCAAATGACATCAGGCTATGAATTTGTTCTGGTATCAACACAGTTTTTGTAAAATCCATGTTTAATTTGGAATCAAAGCTGTAGAGAAGCACTAAGTACCCTCTTCCCTCAACCAGCCACAGCAGCTTTTACAGCACTAAACTGAAGGCATCATCGGTGAGCAACACCACAATCAATTCCCAACTGTCTGGGCAGTGCATTATTCAACTTGAAAAGGTCTTCTATCCCACGTGGCAGGAAAAAAGCTGTTCCCTGTGAGGGTGGTGAGAGACTGCAGCAGGTTTTCCAGAGAAGCTGCAGCTGCCCCATCCCTGGAAGTGTCCAAGGCCAGGCTGGATGGGGTTCTGAGCAACCTGGGCTAGTGGAAGGCACCCTTGCCCATGGCAGGGGCGGAATGAGATGAGCTTTAAGATCCCATCCAACCTAAACCATTCTGACTTAGATGAGTCTCTGGGTAAAGTTCTCTTTCTGCTTTTCCTATACTAAGACACACAGAACCAAGTGTTTTTGACTCAACACAAGCCTGTGGCACCCTTCTCTCCCTGCACTGTTTACAATTGACACAAAGCTGCTTCCAGATACAAACTCCATTTGGCAATGGGAGCACAGAGGATGTTGGCATCACACACAACTTGTCCCCATCTCCAGGGGGACACTGCACTCCAGAGGGCACATCCCATGCAGCCACTACAGTGGACAGTCCGGGCATTCTGTGTTTAGGAGCACCCACAGAGCAGGAGGCACCAACAACTTGCTAATAAACAGCTCCAAACCAGCCACATGGACAAGTAAGACAGAAAAGCATTGATTTCTGGCTGCCAGGGGAGGCAGACCCCTGGGCTGGGGGGGGAGAGCTGTGCTTGCCGGGTGCTTCACTGTGTTGGTTCCATTCTGCAGAGGTGAGATGGGATTTGTGACCACAGACCATTTGGGGGGCAATGCAGCCAACCACAACCACCTCATGTCCTGAGCCCACACTCTTACAACACCCTGCCTGAGAGCACACGGTACGAGAACTGTGCTTGTTCCAAAAAGGCTGAGCAACAGCATCTCATGTGATAAAAGTAAAAAATATAACTAACAGTTTAATCTGTTAGGTCACAGTATAAAGTAAACTTGCATTTGGTGACCCAGTTTTGGCGGGAGTATTAAAGGATTTCTACAGAGCCTGCAAAAAACCCAACACAGAACACACTATGCAAAGAAAAGAGGAAAGAGATTTTACCCTGAATTTATACTGTGTGCTCCTTCTGAGATTCTTCACAGTACAGGTCTGCTCCTCTCCAGTGTACTTTGGGTGAAACACGCTATCCTAAAAAAGAAGGAAAACCAAATTCCCATAACTGAGGAGTCTGAGAAAGTGCTCCTGTATTACAGTCTGTAGCTACAACACAATACAGCAAAGGAGCTTCATAGCTGAGTACTTTTTCACTATTACTACTTTTAAGCTGTAAGGCCATAATAATTTTCTACTAGAGGCACAGTGCAGCTGCCCTAAATAATATAATTTTGCTGCAAAATGAGCACAAAAGCCACTGTGGCAGTTTAACCTGTTACAGAACTGCAAGTGACAGAGGACAGAACACATCCCCACCACAGAGCAGTGAGGAGGACACACCAGACTGAGCTGGTTAAGGACAAGCTGCCCTGTACCTCACAGACTCCTGTGCAGCTTTGGAAGTAATCATGGTTGACAGTACAGATTTTTAGCTAAGGATTCATAATTAATTCTGCTGTGGAGCAGAACAAATCACACAGCTCCATCCTGCCAAGTACCCAGTACTCCTGGAAGGCCCTCCAAAGCAGCATTCCATGATGTTCTCAGTGATCTTCAATAAATAAATGAAAACTCAGCCTAAGTTATGCATTTTACAGTAACAAAGCTTATATTATAACTTACATTATCTTCTTCCTGAATTTCCAGAGTGTAGGAAATCACTTCCTCTGGTGTACATCCTTCTACTTTATTCCACTGCAAAGAGATCCACGTAACACCAGCTCGAACAAGCCGTGGTGCAGAAGGGGTCTGAGGAATATTACCTGCAGTGTAGCAAACCACCTCCTGGCTGTACCCACTGCTCAGAGACACAGAAGGAGAGAGAGGAATAGTAAAACACAAACAAACCAACCAAAACTGAAAAACCCTAAACTTCCATGTATTTAGAGAACTATTTCCCATTTTCAAAAAGTACGGAAAACGTGCGAATTGCCCAGGTGGAAAAGATGAACACCCAGTTAGGAAATGCCAGAACTAAGAACAGAAGAAAAGGCAGGATTGTGTGTCCTCACAATCATTTTTACAGATCTCATCACAACTATATTGAAAAAAAAAATTGACTGTCTAAAAATGTTACTTGCTATTACCTGTGAAGCAGAGCAAAATCTCATTTAACACAGGGGAACTAAAATACTTTAACTTTTATAGTTAAATAATCCAGCTATAACTAATAATCCTCCTGGACAAGGCAAAAATCATCTTAGATGGTAAGCTCAGAAGCATTACAACCAAAGAAAACTATCTTATGACATGAAGTGTTAGGTGACATTATCATGTCATAATTTTGACTGCTGTCTATAAAACAAACCATGTGCTGCTGGTGCTTATCTCACAGACTGGCACAGAGCAGTTGACCATAAATATAGTTCTTAGTTAACTCCCTCCTCAACAGCCTGAGGATAAAAAAAAAATGGGGAGAGAAAAAAAAAAAAACCAGGGGGAAGAAGTGTTGAAACACACCCTAAGATGTTTTAAAAATTTGGAATCTGGCAAAGAAAAGAGATGCCAGAACTGGGAACTTTGCACAAACCCAATCTCCTTCCAGTTAGCAGCTCCAGCTCAAGCCCTCCTTGAGTGTTATTTCAATAGGGGGGGGAGTAATCTTGCAGAAGTTGGGAAAAGGACTCTGTGTAAACATGAATAGTTTCAGTGCCTCTCAGGGAGAACACAGGAACATGAATAAAGCAGCTTTTTTCAGCTGTATGTTATTGAGAGGTTTGTGTTTTAGAAGAGAGAACAATACAGGAACCTCCCTCCACAAAATACATTGCTATAGGCCACTAGTGTTTCTTTTTGTGTCCTTATAATAATGATTAGATCCTGTTTAGCTAAGAAGGACAATAAAGGAGTACACAAGAGCACTGGATGTTTGGCTTCTTCACAGCTAAAACTTTTCCTGGCCCACTTTCCTTCCCTGAGCACAGAAGCACACATAGCCCTTGCAGCATGATGTCTCTTCGGGCACACTCTGGTCCTAAGCTGCACAACATTTTACCCCAGTGCTCCCTAGCAACTCCCAGAGGCTTGAACTAAGTCTCATTTCTCACCATTTTCATCTGAGTGCATCTGTTAATGTGCAAGGAAAAGCAGAAGCTAAATCCCATCTTTCAGTGCCCTTGGGTGTGCCCATCCTCTCTCAGTCCTGGCTCTCTCCCCACTCTTTGCCACCCCATCAGCCAGCCCTGCCAGTCCTGAGGAAGAAGGAATGGACTGTACTGTTGAAAAGAGACAGAAGGGCTTTGCTTTAAACCAGAAAAATAAATATATCAAGATGCCTTTCAAAAGCTGTAACTCAACTTCCTCTTGCTTGTTTTTCTTGGTTCACACAGGTCCCTAGTGGGAATTTTACATAACAGATGTATTCTTTTTGTATTAGGAATAGACCACAAAACACCATTTAACACCTCAAAAGGAGCCTATCTTCTTAGGCTGACCTCATCATGCTGAAGGTACACGGGCAATTCCCTGGGAGGTGAAGGATACCACCAGGGAAGGTGCAACTTACCTTAAAGGATTAATAATAGAGCCAATGTCAGATATTTAACTTAAAACCATGAAGAGAAAATAAAAAAATAAAAAAACCCCACAAAAACCCCACCCAGAAACTCCTCTTTAAACTGTTAATGATAGTTAAACTTTTCAGCTATCACTTTTTGCTGAAGAAAGTGTGTACCTCGAGTGACTCACCTAGTACCGATGTCGTTCTGGGCCGCTAATCGGAAGGTGTAGCCCAAAGCTGGACAAAGCTTAGTCAGCTTGCAATGCTTCTGGCTCCCAAAGTAACATTCTCTGAAACCACTGTTCCTCTTTCCCTAGAAAGAGAGAAGTCTGTAACTGGAGAGCTATGAAACAAAACCACACGGCGCTTACTTCAGAGAGCTGCTAAATGATATTAAAATGAGATGTTTCCATCCAGGCACCGTGCAAAGAAATCTGTGCAAGCACTGACAGCATTGCTATGCTCTGACAATCCCAGGGATCAGCCCAGCCAAGCCTGCTGTCAGAACCCTCCTCTCCTCAGATCCCTGTTTGTGAGATATACCTACAGCTCCTGGCATTTTCCTCGAAAAGCAATTTATTCCACTCGTTAAGAAAAAAAACCAGGCAAATTAAGGGTGAAATTATCTCTCGATACACTGAGTCACAGAGGCAGGGTAAAGTGCAGCCAATATTCCTTGCAAGCGCTGCCTTCCACACCTCCATCCCTCCCTGGTCCTTCAGGAATTCTCTATCCCACAAGAGGGCTCTCGCTCCCCACAGTCCAGATCCAGCGGGACAAGCCCAGGTACAACCAGCCCCATGCTCTGCTCTCCAGGGCAGGACATCACAGAGCAATGTTTCATGTGCCAGTTCTCCACCCATCCCACGGCATGTGATGAGTGAAGAGGATTTGTTGGGAAGTTGTTCTTTGTTAAGAAACCTGGATGCCAGAGGGATGGTTTCTGGGAGTCTCACATCAGGATGACCTGGAACAATGATCCATCCTGACAAAGCCAGGACGGGGCAGGAGCCAGAGAGGGCATCGAGACACCTCTCCAGCTCCCAAATCCTTCCTCAGGTACAGATCATCACAGTTGAGGACAGGGGTGCCCACAAGTTCTCCCCTTCATCCCCACCACACTTTCAAAACAAAACCAAACCCTTCTCAATCCACCCCTAACTGTACATGCTGGGGTAAAAATTAAGCTGAGCTGTTTATAGGACAGACAGCCTAAAACAACAAGGAATAGCTGGTCTCATCATGTGCCACACATAGGATATGGTCAGTTTGAAACCTTTCTGGAGAAAGGGCATGGATTGCTCAGCTCTTCATAAATAGTATCGACCAGAGCTGAAGCTGTTTAAAGGAGTTTTAATTTCAATACCTGAATGCAAAACTAAAGGACAATTACATCAGGAAGGATCCCAAAGCCCACCAGAGTAGAAACCTGGCAAAGGACACCCATGGGCTCAGATGGGTGCTGGAAACAAAATTACCTCTGAAAAGCTTTGCTATGCCATTTACTATCTTTGGCACCTGTCTCTACAATTTTTAATTATTATTTTAGTATCTATATGGGTGTCCCTCACTGCAGCCAAGAGCCTCACCCTGCTGCTGCCTCCTTGGGCTCACTCTGCCCTCCCACACCTCATTTTCCATCCATGCTCAGTACATCACTTAAGCACTAAAGATCTCAGAAATGCCTGAGTGGGACATGCTTTTCACTGGTCCATTCTTCAGCCCCTACCAGTTTCTACTTCTTTTCCCTCTGACTGCAACACAGAAGGAAAAACTCCCCAGAATGTCTGCAGTCAATCTCCAAAGTGTGTTTATCAAGCCAGAAACAATCACAGAGTTCTCCAGCATGGAATAACAGTGTGGAGGCACTGAAGGGACATTTATCATACTGGCAAACAGTATAACTTTTAGTTATACAGAGTGAGCCCACACTTGTTCCAAAATTTGGTTTTATACACCATCTCCTTCAACTTCACCCACCTGCTCCAGGTATAACATTACTGTACAGATCAAGTAAATCAAGGGATGGAATTGGAAGAGATTCGTGAATCTCAAAGCAAAAATATTTTGTAAATGAGAAAACTTCTTCAGATCTAAATTCCCTTGTTACGGATTTCTATGACAGAGTTACTTTAGGACAATAATGACAGGTCACCACATGTCCCAGCTCAGCAATGATGTACGTGAAATCAAGACTACACAAAACCGTATTAGAAATCCTACATTTCAGTAAAGTATCCATTAATCAGTGCAGGACTACTAAGAATAGTTATTTTTTTCCTCCCTATGCAAACTGGCTTTTACAGGTTGAGTTGCATTAAATTTTCTCTAACTCTTTAATGGCTCCACTACATAAAAACAATTGAAAATATGAATTTATTTTTGATTTCTGCTTCAGAATGCTTCTTTCATTTGCAATTTTCCTATGCTTTTTTCCAAGAGAACACAGTGACCAGATGCTAAGCATGTGGTCAACAAAGCAGAGCTGGCTAAAAAGGAAAGGCATGGAAAATCTCACCTGTAGCACAATGCCTGAACTGAGAGCAACAGGCCAAGGAAACTCATTTTTCAAACTGGTGGTGCAAAACTATGCCAAGATTGCCAAACTTTTAAGCTACCCTCAACTTTATAACAATACAAACTCTGATAATATTTCTCTTCTAGAGCTGGCATTGTACATTCCCCAGACTCACTCAGAGACCAACTGGTATTCAAATTACTCAGACTGGCTGGTATTTTGGATTCTATTGGCACTAATTGTAGAGGCTGGCCGATATTTCTAATTATCCTGGCATTAATAGCCTGGAAATAGCCTCTCCGCTCCTTCTCTCCCAAGATTTATGAAAGCACTAATGCTGGCATAATTATAGACAGGAACAACTGGCAGGCTGGTACTGGCTGCCACCCAAGAGTCTTACAGCTTTCCCAGAATCCTTCTCCTATTCTTTGTACACTCGGCATCCAAGTTTTTAATCCTTTAAATAATGTTTCGTAAGTTGCTTAAAATACACGGTATCATTTCCGCAAATATTTCTAATCCCCAGGTTTCAGAGGGAAAGTGCTGCCTGACTTCTCCAGCCTGTGGTCCCTATTCTCCTCCAGGACAACCCATACTGTGATGATCATCAGTGCCTGTCCGAGGAGACAAGAACAATTCAGCTCCACAAGTCCCTTACAATTTGCACAATACTCTTAACAGAGCATTTAAACACATTTTTTAGGAGTTCTGCCTGCTAGTTCAGCTGTATTTCAGGCTACACACTCAACACAGGGTGCCAGAGTGTCTCTTGGAGAGTGTATTTATGGAACAAGGGTTTTGAGGATTTAAATGGATTTTGTTGACTGCATTCCCTGCAGCACACACCGTAAATAAACACAACAGAAGGAAGTGGCCACTGCAAGTAGAGTGATGCAAGAACGGAGAAGTCTGAAGCAAAGCTGCCAGCATCAGATCTGCAAGCAGGAGGCAGGAGGGACATCTGTGGCCACGCCAGCATTAGATGTTGTGTTTGGGTCATATTGGCAATAAAAAGGAACAGACTGATATTCAATCTGACACAGAGCTGCAAAGCAAACTGTCAACAATTAGTGCAACACGCCCTGAGATCTCTGCAAAGCATTTACTGAGCAAGTTATACAAGCAACCGAATTTTCTCCATATGCAAACATTTAGAAGATAGCAAAGGACCTATGAAACATGCCTAAAATATACACAAAATCCCATTTTATCCAAGGTCTCCTCGTGCACGTCTCACAGGAATGGCACAGTCACAGAATTAGAGGGCAAGTAAGTGAAAAAAAAACACAGAGCTCTGGGTACTCCAATTCCAGTGCAGCATCACTGAGATACCTGTCTGAGATTATCAGCTGGCTAAAATCAAGCACATCTCTGCTACCTCAAGAAATCTAAAATTTTGTGGCAGCACTAAATTATCTCAACCTTCCTATATATAAACTTCATTATTAACCATCCATCACCAAACCATTAAATAGTGCGGTATCGTATCGGTCTCTCTGGAGTAGATTAAAATGAGCTGCTTACTGGATGAGAATTAAAGCTGCTTTGGGTTGTGCACAAAACAGGGACACACACTGCATGAGAGGGCTGTCCTTGTTTCTGGCTCAGGAACATTCCTCCCCTTTCCCATACTGCATGAATAGGATACTCTCCCTGTCCATATGCACAAGAGAAACATTTACTTACCACCACTTAATCACAGAACCTGCATTTCACATCTAATTAGAGACAAAGGCCTGATTCTTACAGAGTGCCAGCAGCATTTTTCAGTGCAGTTACAGTTTACTGATTTTGATGAACTCTGGCATCAGGAGAAAGCACCACCTCCTTTACAGTCATGTTTTCTGTTTGGTGTACTAGGGATGCTATTTTTGCCCGATTAGCCTTTTGCTTGCCCTGCATAATCAATCCTGGCACCGAGTCATCAATTGATTAGTTCAGGTTTGTAAGTTCACAGTTCATGGCAAAAGTGCCAGAAGGTGAAGTTTTCCTTAATTAATAATTTTAACTTATTTTACTGCCAGATGACTACTGCCCAACTCAGCACCTGAGGTGCAGGCTTGTTGGTATGCCACTAGATTTTAAAATAACTGAGAAGAGGGGCTGATCCTAACTACGCTGAAGCCCATGGGCTCTTCATTAGTGTATATCCAACGTGACTCAATGTGCTGAACTAGTATTTTACCCCAGTGTTACGGAGTGAAGAGAATTCATTCAGGCATTTTAAGAATCACAGAATATGCTGAGTTGGAAGGGACCCACGAGGATCACTGAGTCCAACCCTTAGCCCTGCAGAGGCCCATCCCCAAGAGTCACACAATGTGCCTGAGAGTATCAGTTTATTAGCAAGGTATTACAACTGTAATTCAAAGACATCAGTAATGGGAAAGTATTGGTGGTTTCTAACTAACGTGTAACACCAGTCACATTACAAACCATTTAATCCAAATTGGGAAGGAAGAAGATGGAACAACAGGAACAGTTTTGCCTACTGATGAAATCCCAGAGTCTACCAGTCAGGCAAAACCTCAAAACTCAGAACTAAACTGAGGAGGCAGCTGGGTAGGACTGCCACAGTAACATATTAAGCAGTACAGCCTTCTACAGTTTCCCACCTCACCTAACCCTGGGGCTGTAAAACACGGCACTTCTGCTCTTTCTTTACAGCAACAATTCATTTTCTGCATATACAAATGATGCCACCCACGCTCCTGGCTGCATTTGACACTATCCCAACTGTGCCAATGCCCTGTAAAACCAGGAGGAACCAGGGTGAGATACTGCTGAGCACCTGACACACTCCAAGATCCAGAGATCCCAGAGACAGACAACCCGTGGCCCACCACGCAGGAGCACAGAGGGGCTGCTGGAGCCCCTCTCTTGGTGGGCAGCACAGCTCAAGCTGGGGGAACACACTGCTGTGACTGGGACACAGCTGGAGGTGCCTGTCTGAACAACTCCACCACTCCCCACACCTTCAGTGCCCGATGCCAGCTTTGTTCCCACAGTCTGAGGCTGCAGCCTTTGCACAACAGCTTTCCAGGACCGGCGAGGGCGTTCCACAGATCACTCGCTCACCATCCTTCCCTAGGAAGGGACCCAACTCCCCAGGCAGGCTGCCCTTTTAGGGTGCTTTTCCAGCTTTATCATCAGATAGATTTTTTGTTCTCTGCTCTTGTAAAGCCCTCCCTGCTTCGCAGCCACGATTTAATTTCCTTCTGATGGCTGATTTTCCCGTGTTTATATTTTACCCTGTGCCCTGTAGCTAATGAATGCTGCTCTAGCTGAGATCTGGCACCGTGTCTGCTGTTGCCTGGCAAGTGTTCTCTTCTGCTCTGATGTATTTATTTCTTGATTTCACCAGGACACAGTGTGGCATTGTGGAAAAGCCAGTGCTTTTGCTTACGTGGAGTTTACACAACCAAGAGAGAGGGCACAGAGCACTGCAAGTGAAGTCTGTTTTGTACCTGGGAAGAGTAATTCCAGTAGCTAAATGCACTTCATGTCAGAGGCACAACTTGCCACAGCACCTGAGAAAGTGAGTGGGACATCCTGCCAAGCTCACCATTGCATGAGATGAGGTTCCTTCAGACCCAAGCACAGCCAGCCTGCATCTTCAGACTACTTCTTTAATAAGCCTTAATAGCACGTTTTAATTTAGCAACTCAAAATTACACTTGTCTCATATCAGAGGAAAAAAGTATTTTGGAGAAGCTACATCTGTGGCATTAACTGTCTTAGAACCTGACAACTACATTTCAGCCAGGAGTCCTATCAAATCATTGGAGGTGCACCAAATTAATTTGTGCAGGGCTATTACTCTTTCATCTGTGCTGGCTAGTTACCTGTTGTGAGCTCACATTTCAGGGCTATTACAGAGAAAACAAGGTAATTAAAATAGGTAAGACTAAGGAAATCAGGATGCCTTAATTTTTCCCCACTGGTCCCTGAGCTACCCTAAACCAAACTGCTTTTGCCTTGTGAAAAACAGATATAATCATTCTTTCTGGAGACAAAACTCTAGGCTTATACTCAGTGTGAACGGGTTTAAAGGACAAAGGAATTTTAGAATTGCCATACATATCCAAAATTATGCCAAAGCTCCATACAGACAAAATGAAATACAAAGTGTCTGCATTGTCATGGTCTCCTGGTGGTCTTTCTTCTGACAAGACCTTCTGTTGCTTCCCTTCCTTTTGCAGGCTGGAATCATCCACAATTCCACTGCTTCACTGCTCGCTGCTGGAATGTGCCCATGGCTCCAGGTTACTGGAAGCCTTGGAAGAGATCACAACTGGTCACACAATCAAGGTGTCACAGAAGGCATAATGGGATCATCCTGGCCCATCCTTTTGGAGAATTCTCTCTTTAATCTCTTTTCCCAGACTTCACACTTTGATTTGTCCCTTCTTCCCCGATGACCTTTCCCCCTCCATTATGCAGGGAGGAACAGCAAGTCATTCTGAAGTTACTGTTTTCAGTTCAGAGGGTTTCTCATCATGCAGACCCCACTTGCTGTGACAGTGCATATAATAAATGTTTGCACAGTGAGTGGTTCCAAACACCCAACATGCAGCAGAATGAACTGGGAATATGTTATTAGTGCAATGATGGAAAACTATTCATAACAGAATACTCCCTTTGGAATATTTTTAGACTACAGAAGACCTCAAGAGACGTTTCTCAGACTGCACAACCCTTACATACATTTCCTGACTCATGACTTTTTTTCTTAATGTGTTGCCCAAGCCCTTTCTGTCACCCATTATGTGTTTTTTCCTTCAAAGATGATGCTCCCTGACTCATGCCTTCTGCAGAAACATGGCTTGCACAAAAGAAAGGAGGCAGAAAGGAATCAGAGGACAGAGGGAGGGCTCACAAGAACCCACCTCGAAAAAACCATTTTTTCAGGGCACTCTCCCCAACAGCCCATTGCTCACTAACGATGTAAGATAAAAGAGGACTTAATCCCTTTTGTGTTTGGAAGGGGACTAATTGTTATTATGTAAAGGACACCTATTTTGTCCCTGTGTACATTTTCTGCAGAAAGGGCTGCAAGATCATGGCTCTTCTCCCCTGAGGTAGGAGCAGTGTTCGTTCTGCACTCAGACAGCAACCAGGAGAAGGAGAGCATGAACAGATCTCTAAGACACATCACAAGTAATTAAATAACCAGCAATGCTAATTAACAAATAAAATACCCTGAGTAAGTGATAAAAGTTAGATTTCAAGAGTACAGAACATTGTCTCTGCATAAAACAACTGAAGGGAAAGTTCCCCCCCCACTGCCCCTTTCACCTTTCCAATTCTTTACCTAATGCCATCAGGATTTCATTTTCCTCTTTCTACTTTCTCCTGTATTTAATTATTTTTCTTTACTCAGCAAATCCTTGTAAAGTCTGAGTACCATTTATCTGTGTATTTACTTCAGCTAGTTACTACTTACCTCATCCCACTCCAGAAGGTAGCTGGTGATTTTTGAACCATTATCAATGGGTGCCTATCAACAAAAACAAACAAAAGGTGACTTGGGGAATAAGAGAAAACTACTTCACCACCACCCCAGGCAAATGACTACAGTTTCAAGTGAAACCAAAGCTCTGCACATGGCTTGGCAACTCTGAACAAATACTGGGAAGAAGCTGGACATAATGAAATACATACATTTTAAAAGTCAAGTCAGTGCACAGGAAGGGATTTGTCAGAGTACAGCAAGTTCAAGTCTCTGACTGAAAAATGACTGTCTCAGCTTGCAATTCTTTTCAATATGTATGTTCACTGTCAGTAAACTGTTTTCCCTGCTTTCTTGCCTGACCCCAGTGTTACCTACCTTCCACTGTAAGGTTAAGGAGCTTTTGGTCCTGTGCGAGGGTTTGGGTGGGAAGGGACACTCTGGTGCTGAGCTGTGAGTGGTGAAGCTTACTGGCTCTGAGCAGGATCCCTTCACTGAGTTGTACATTGCATATACCCTGGAAACAGGATTCAAATGGGTTATAAATTTGCTGCCTCAGCCACAGTACTTGATTAACAAAGCATCGGTGATACCATCCACTAACAACAGATTTATCCCAGAGCAGTGCCTATTCTTATTTTGCTTCACTTTATACAAGTATGCAAGAAAAAAATGCATCACAGTAGAAGATGAACATTACAATATTTGTGCAAATAACCCCACAGACTACTGAGTTATCTTCTCCATCTTTTCTTTCCACCACTATTTCCTTGCCTGTTGCCAGAGTTCCACACACTGTGCTAAAATCCTCTTTCATAGCAGAAAGAATGAAATCATAAGAAAAAGGTATAAACTTGAACACCTGGTTCACACTTGATGCACATGCACCATGCTGAGTGGGGGTACCTGCTGGTCTCCTTTCGTGGGTACCAGCTCATCCCACACAGCTCAGGTGATAACACTTAGTGGACCTCCACCGATCAGAACATACACTGCTCTGGTAAACTACAAATCTTCAAAGCAAACTTGATTTAAGGCAAATCCTCTACGTATCAGCATAGAGGGGGATATACAATACCAAATAATGTGGGAAAGCAAATACGATACAGCCGAGCACTTCCTCACGAGGTGCTTTTCTCTGAAAAATTAATGATGTTATTTTTTCCCTTCACATTTTCCATGCAGCAAGAGAAAAGTGCAAATTGGAAGTCTTCTACTCGAAAAGAAGTTTAAACCATGACCAGACAATGACCCCTGAGTTGGCTATAGCTATTGTGTACTTGAATGCAGAGCTAAAGAAAGGGCAATTTCTAAATTTGTTTTCAGTAGATAAGAGCAATTTATGTACAATGGCCACCTACGTAGAAATCAAACCTTTTGGGGGAGGTCGACAAGAACTGCTGTTAGTGCTGCTTTACCCATCACCTGTTGCCAGTCAGAAGTGAAAACAAATGCAATTAATTAATTGAGTCTGCATCTGGCAAGTGGTTTGAACATGTGCTGGAAATGAGCGTAGCCAAGCATCCACCACAAACCATAAGGGAATATAACCATGAGAAAATGAGCTTAAAGGGCATCCTCTGCATCTTACTGAAACACTCAGCACAGCTAGTCGTGAAGGTACCAACACAAAACACCTGAAGGGAAGCAGGCAGCAGGGTCAGAGTGAACCAGGTTGTACCAGGTGCCCAGCGGGGCAGCAGCAAGAACAGGCACCTTGTCTGGGGGAGACAAAACTCTTGGAGATGCTGCCAAGGTCAAGGAGATCCAAGGCGATCTGCCCCGTAACTGCTGGCCCCATAAATTTCTTCACTTAACAGATTTATTTCTTCACAGTTGTCAATACATAATGCAGCTTCAGTGAAGAGAAAACACTGTCATGGAAAGCAGACAGGAGGCTTGTTCAGTGTCAGCTCGCTCTGCTACAAACACGGGCTGCTGCTTTGGAAGGCTGAACTTCTACACGTAGCAGTCACCTCTTTTTAAACAGAAGTTATTGCTAATTGTTCACAAACGACTTAGAGTCTGGGAAACCTGCAGGAAGGTGGAGGGAGCTGCGGGTAGGGAGGAAGAGGTCAAACCAGGACACGGGACAAATAGAGTGCCCCTAAAAATGATCAAGGCCACAACCCAACTGCCCGTGGTGACCACTCTGGTGTTTGAAGTTTGCTTCCAGAGAGATGATCAATGCTTACAGCAGGAAAACTCAATATTGTTTTACAATCTCCTCCTTGCTACCACCCCCTTGGTGTTGTGGCCAGGGCTCTACTCAGTCCAAGAGCTACATCTTTCCTTTGTGACAAGTTCCATCTGGTCTTGTGCTTCTACTTGAAAAGTTTATTTTAGGGCTTCAGTAGAAACTACCCTCAAAAATAAAAAGAACCTATAGTATAAGAGCAAGATGGACACATTTTGGTGTTGGGTCATTTTTTTTCTCCTTTAAAGTTTTTACAAATAGCAGCCGCCTTGCTGTGAAACAACGTGCCACATTTTGCCCTTGTTTGGAGAAACAGAAGGGAACAACAGACAGGAGTGAAAGGATTTTTTTTTTTTAAAGGATATTGAGGATAAGTGAACAGGATGTGAATTTGAAGCCTTCATTCATCAACAAAGTCTTTAAAAAAAACCCAACAGGAACAGGAGACACAGATGGTGTTAAAAACATCAGGGAGCAAAACTAAAATGTGTTAATATTTAATAAATGTGTAAAAGACATTTTCAGAATCAAAGAGAAAAATGCCCTGAAAATACCAACAGAGACCAGAGTGAATCCATTTTCTCCTTGGAATAAAAACTGGAATTACTATGTCCAGGTGAATCTGCACTCAGCAGATTTACTTCCCCAAAGCACAGATCACTTATGAAAAAAGCATGCTGGAACACTGTCAGTGCTGTCACCTGTGTTGCAGTAGCTGAAGAAACACCAGTTGCTTGAACCAAAGCTTGAGCAGCTTCAGGTATCCCACCTTCAAACACAAGCACCTCCACCTGCCTGTCATCCACACAGACAGACACACAGATACACAGACTTTTTTTGCCCTCTTACTATAGCAATGAAAGCAACATGACAGGAGAGATATTGCTCAGAAAGCACTCACATAAAATCTGCTGTGAAACACTTAGAAACCATGGAAAAATACACTTACAGAGCTGATCATTAAATTCTTGAACGGCACTGTAAATTCACTTAAAAAGCTTCCACATATAATTGAAGAGTTTATATTTAAGTGACATTCATGTTCACACTCACTCACCTGACATGATAATCTGTTGCTGGCCTAAGGTCCTTCAGGTTATATTCTAATTCTTCTCCACTGCAGGAAAGAAGCCCAAACCCAACAAATGAATAAATTATGAAAAGAATACCACACTTAGCACAGCTAGTGATATTGTAATTTGAAAGCAGAAAGACAATCCCACCAAACAAAAACAGTAGCAAAGAATATATGAATGATTTGTCAACACACTTCACACTTCTGGAAAACTTTATAAAGCTCCATATACACAGAAGAAAAGAATTTATCATCCCAATTTTTACAGTAAACCAGCTGCATGGATTCATTGCAATGCTATCCTCACATTTTCTTGGTATTTGCATAAAGCACATTGTGGTTTTCAACCCTCCCAGAGCTGAAGAGAATGGAATCCAAACATTATTTTTGTACTTTCTGCACATTCCCTATTTCAAAGCACTTTACAAAAAGTGAGATACTGAACTTCAGAGGAAGAAATATAGTTTCTTGCAAAAAAGTTCCATTATTTGCTTTTCCTCCAGAATGATGCTCCCTGTGAGGATCACAGCAAGGAGACTTTAATGTCTAAACAGCTGAATCCAGCTCTCTTTTAATATCAAGAGAAGTAAAAGCGGAGTTTCAATCATTTTAGGAAAAAAACTCCAAAAGTAATTTATTAATTTCAACTGTAGCCAACACAGTTAGAGCTATTCTTTTTCCCTCTGGCTTGTTTGCTGGTAAATGAACACTGGGCTCAATCACGTGCTGCCAATTCTGGGATGATTAAGGGACGGGTCAATGCTTAGTAAGTAATAACCATCTCATGTAAGAGCTTGGCTTATTCATTACTTTATTAAAATATGGGCAATGAGAAAGCTCTCAATTTAGCATAAAGATATACTTCATAGCTAGATGGACAGATACAGGGAGATGTCTCAAAATCATGGGAACAAACCTACCAGAAACCATATGCCTGCTGGGTTGTCAAAAATACACACATGAACAACTACAAAATATCCTCTTTTTTTTTTTTCCTACATACAATCCAATGCTCTGCAAATCGTTTTTTTTTCCTCCCCCTCTAAAATGAGTGCACCTCCTTGCAAAGACAATGTATTCAGCACATTGCAGCCTTTCTTCTGCCTATAGTAATAACAATTACTGCTGCTCCTGATGGAACGTACCACATCAAGCTAATGGCTGCACTCCGGCCAGCAGCAGGACACACTTCACCACCAGCAGCTTTAAAACAGATGCACAAACGTTTCATAACCAGGAGAAAATGTGCAGCCACCACACCAGCAAGCACAAGCAGTACTAGAAGGTGTCCTTCCCATTTTAAAAGCTCAGCAAGCACATATTTAACTACAGAGTGCTCACGCTGGCTCACAAACAGCCAGTGTAAATGCCAGGAAAAAAAAATTAAAATAAATAAATCAGGAAGCCTTTCTCTGGTCAATACCTTCTTTTTGCATTACCCAACACCTGCCTTCAGCACACCAAGAGGAATACCCCCAAGAAAGGAGGTGGCTTGGTCTCAAGAGGTAATTCCATACATGCTCTATCACCTGGACCTTATTTAATGATGTTTGGGAAGGATCAGCTATTTCACAATAGCCAAGGTTGCAGCTCCAAATTTTCCTTCCTAGGCGTCACTAGCAGGGAAAAAGAAAGGCATAACACCATATGTGCTGGATCACAGAATGAGCTCAGAGGATCACTGCAAGGAGACACAGAGCAACCTCTCAGAATTTTTACTGAAGGCTGCTGAGAGCCAAGTGTTGGGGCTGGTTTGGGGAGCCTCTATAGCCTACTGATTGCCATACTCCTTCCTCTGCTCATCTAAGACACTACAAAGCAACAAAGCCCTCAAATTTTGCTCATTAGCTGAAATAACAAGCTTTACTGTCCTAAATTTCCCAGTCCACACAAAATTAGCCCATTAGGAAGGCAGCTATCCCTGCCTGCGTGGTGCACATGAAAGGTTCTGACATTTAGCACAGCAGAAAAAGTAACCTTTTCATTGGCAAGGGGAGAGACAGCGTGGCATGGCACAAGCCAGGGAGGTGGGATGGGATGGCAACTGGGGACCTTGTGAGATGCACTCAACCAGTTCCCCCCTGGCAAGGGGGCTGACAGGACAGGGAGGGAACAGCTGCGGGGTGCTCAAGTGTGCTTTTCTTCTGTGACTGACAGGCATGCCAAAATACACCATGGAAAGCCCAGGGAAATTATTCCTAATTGGAACAAAGGTGTATAAAAATGTTGCTGTTACCTGTAAATTATCTTGTATTTTCCATCCCTCCCTTTATCTGATAAGGCAACCTCGTAGGTACAGGTGTAAGGCAAACCGTTGTTGTGTCTATCTGCATTGAGA
Source organism: Formicarius rufipectus (assembly GCA_013399695.1). NCBI lineage: Eukaryota > Metazoa > Chordata > Aves > Passeriformes > Formicariidae > Formicarius > Formicarius rufipectus. Next base: position 1,057,523 of record VXAU01004203.1, on the reverse strand, counting down.
AGGCCGGTGGGAGGTGACCAAGAAAGTAAAACTGTTCTGGCCTGAATATTTGTAACCTATTAAAAAAAATCAAACAACAGTTAATCTGAATTCTGAGGGGGGGGGGGGGAGGAACAAACCAAACATTATCCTCTAAGTTCTTGCTTTTTGCTTGCATCTTCACAAACAACTTCTTGTAAAATTGAAATTTCAAAGCTAGAGTTGAAAAGCAGAGAGTCAGAAATGGTCAACACTGCAAACAAAAATACAGATTCATGGCATAATCTCTAACAGATGAGGAATACAGCAGATTTCCCCCTGTAGTGAACTGGCTCATCACTGTCTGAGCATCCACCAAAGGATGCCTCACACGCCCCTGGAGGTACCTGCTGCCATGAAGGGAACTGGAACAAAGTGGGACAAAGATTTCAGCCTATAGATTGTTTTATACACAGTTATTTCTCTAAAGTTTTGGTTAGGAATAATAACATGCTCTAATCTCTAAAATCTCTAATAAAACTCTGATGACTTTTTCAATCATCTTATTCCTTCTTATAACTTGTAACTGTAATGATTCAGCTGTAAGTTAAAAAAAACACAACACTTTAATCTGCAAATTTACACTGACTCAAAAGCAAAAGGGAAAATTGCAACAGGAGTCCAACTAGTCAATTAAAAATTACACTGGAAATCAATCACTTTGTGCCCTGAAAGAAAGGCAGCCTGTGTGACCTGCAGTCACCCCTGGGTGCTACCATCTTCACAGCAGATGGGTGAGGATTCTCTTTCAATAAAACACAGTAAAAACACCTGACACTTCGGCACCAAAACAATTTTATTACCCTACAGTGCAGCTGTTTTCTTCTGGAGACCCAGGTCCACCCAAGTCCAGACTGACTGAACGTACCAAACTGGCACCAGTTTGCTCGCCACTTTTTCCAACACACAGAGCAAGATGTTATTTTGGAAGGTGTAAGATGAACAACGCAGATGCTCAGTTACACATCTCCTAATTTTTGTTGAGACAAGTGAAACCCCTTACCCGTAAATGATTTGGAATGAAGTTTTAGCCATCAGCTTTCAGGGACTGCTTGTTCACCAATCCAGCTCCTGGATATCTTTATATAATGGAGAATATTTAACTTCTCATGTGAACACACACTGCTTCCACAGCTGATGAGCACTGCAACTATTGTTTCTGACACCCAGAATATCAAGGAGATTCTTTCTGAGCAAGTCATAAATTCATTTTTAACAGACTGACAAGTAGCTGACACCATGAAACATCTCATCATAAACACCATGATCTCAAAAGTTCAAGATTTTAATTTATAGCAGCACAATTAAGTCTTGCCAAGAAAGAAATCCTTTGTTGACCTAATGCAAAAAAGGAGATTTAAGGCAAGAAAGTTTAAGCAGCATCAAGCTTTCTTTATAAAACATAGACATGCAAATTCTTGCATGAATTTTCACATTATTTCTTGCTTTCGTGGCATTTTCTTATCATATCCTTCTGATGCTATGAACTCAGTGTTTACTCAAAGCACTTGGACCAGAGAACAATACTGGATTAGATAGCTAATAAGACACTTGAATGGATCATGTGAGACAAGTAAGTTTTTGAGCTATATATAGATACACACACACCCCTCCCCACATGTGAATGAAAATGTGGCAAAGATATTTAGAGCTAAAAGTCTGTATTTTAAATAATATTTTTATCACAAAGCTGAACAGTAAGATCCAAATAGATTTTTTTTTTTTTTAAATAAACAGACATTACTACTATGCCAGTTCAGCCCATCAACATGAAGTTTCTTTTATTATGGAAATATGCTCGCATAATTGTTTTTCATAAATTCAGACAGACTTGGAGCTGGAGGCATGATATCCTGCCAATGTTCTATTGAAATGTTTTTCTCTATGACTACTCCCAAGGACACACGTATATATTCCACGTACAGCAAAACTCTGGCCCTTCATGAACTTGAGCAATCTGTAAAAAGTTAGGTCTTAAGTTCCTTAAAATAAGAGAAAGCATCTTATGGACTAATTACTAGAAACTGTTAGGCTATTATTCTGAAGTCTGCACGCGGACACTTCCATGCAGAGGCTAAAAGTCCAAACCCAGCTGCTAAGCTGCTCCAGCCACACCATTCATCTCTCACTGACTGAGAGCCCCGAGTGGCTGTTGCCTGCCTTGGTGGTGGGTACACAGCAACTGCTGCTGAGGCTCAGCAACACACACCAGAAATCCTTAAGCACAATTCCCAGCTGCACTGAGTACACACAGCAAGTGCAGGAAAGCAAGTGAGAGGTCAGGGTCTGCGTGGTGGAAGTCAGAAAAGGCAAACCTGTACCCTCCCTGGGTACAGAAAGCACAACGGGGCTGTGCACGTCAGCACGAGCGCCGGGAAGGGCTTTATTTGTGTGGCTGGAGATAAACCTGGTGCTGCTCCGTGACCAGCAGGCTGATAGCCTATCACGTTCACCTGCCAAGAGCCTGTTTCTTCAATATCTCATTTCATGGCCAAAGCCACTGCTCAGTTTACCAAGGAACACCCACCCGGAGCAGGAAGCACCAGCTTTGCTGTGAAAAGGGGTAAGTTAAATAAATGGGGTTATGATATGCTGAGAATAAGAAGCAGGCACTCCGCAAAACAGCTCGGTAGCTTTATCTCCAACTTTTCTTGCTTACACAAACACCTTTCAAAAGCTAGGGAATAGCTGAACACACCTGGACCAGCCACTCCCATGCCAAAGGAATAGCCCAGCCACCATCACAGTGATTGGCTTAATGGTCCTTTTAAACTTGCACAAATAAGATACTTTGCCATCAAAATTATTCATTAACAGTGCCCCAATTCCAACCAAAATAAAAGCAGCCAGAGCACCTCTTCCTAGGCTGGGCAGGTAAACCTTTGTGCTCCTTCCCAGTTACCTCAGCCTGTCTCATCTGTCCCCAAAACCACTGTGCTCGCTTTGGAGAGGGCTGGCTTGGCCTTTTAGCTGAGACCTAACAAAAGATTCTCCCACAAGGAGTTTTGTGTGTCTGGTGAAAAGCACAGTTAATTAGTTTTTGAAAACTTCTCAGTTTACACAGTAAATGCCTCCTTTCTGCGTTATCAAAACTCGGCGGTGTAAATAATTATTCCATAAAAGCCCCTGGGAAAGAATCCAGCTCCTGCACCAATTTCAATAAGGTTACATGGCTGATGAATATCGGCCCTTCCCGTCTTTCAGGTAATGAAAAATGTTTCTGTACAACTTTCATTATCTTTCAAATTCCGGGTCAGCATTCACAGGCATCGTGTGGTTCGGGGGCTTATTGTGTGTGTGAGAACTACACTGCAAGCAACATTCATTTACTCCCTCGAGGGCAAGGTCTGAAAGACTCGGGGGTCAAATGAATTCATGGTTATTACCGGGTCGAGATTCTGCTTTTAAACTACGCCTCTAATCCTGCAATTTTAGGCAAAAATCCCAGTGATTAAATATGAGTTTCACTGCAGAGCAAGTCAGCAGGAGCAGGCTGCTGACTTTGGAAAGTCAAGCTGATGCCTGAGCTCTGGCTGGACAGACCCGTGGTGATTCCCCACGGGGGGATGTCCCTCCATGGCCCTCGGATGCAGCAGTGCTGCCCTCCACCACTCTGGAAACCCAGCATCAATTTTCCCTTCCCTCACTAAAGCATTTGTGTTAGAGAACGCTCACATTGTCTGTGATAATATGAATTAAAAACGTATTTCAGTTTAAAGAAAACCGTGGGAGGAATAAAAGCCAAAGGTGCCTTTTAAAATTTTTGCTGTTGAAGGGACAAAGCTATAATTAAATTTACAGTTTGGCTGCACTTGCCTCAAATTGGTAAAAAAAAAATCTATTATTGAAAAGAGTTGCTTGTTTTTAAAATAAAGCAGTAATTTAAAATGTATATATATTTTGTATTCTGAGAGGTACCTATACAAGCCAGACACCGCCTAGTGAAACCATGGCTGTGGAGTCTCCTGCAGGAGTTGCTTACAAGGCTAATCCCTTTGGATGACTCCCACACCACTGACGATGGAGGGAGCTGCTCACTTGGACACACCAAAGCCGTGGCCTGCAGACACAGCATCACTCCACTTGCCACTGACTCACTGCTCTGTGCTCTTGCTTTTTGTGTCCTTTCTTTCTTCACTACTGTTCTTCTATACATTGTTTTATTTTCCATTCGTATATGCATAAGGCTTGCCAAGAAACATGGGCCATAATGTGATATATTTCCATCAGGTAAAATACTGACTACGTACATACATAATCATTCACAGCAATTAATGGCTTGTGAGAGTCCTGTGAGTTTAATTACTCACAAATGTCAAAGATACAGGGACAATAATAGATAATCCCCAGCATCATCTCAGCAAATGTCATTACTATTGAACCAGCATTTGTCATGCTTTAGATTTTCTTTTTTTTTAAAAAAAATCCTACGTTTTTATAAGGAAAATTATTTCTGGTCATTTTTAGTTTTTTGCTCCTTTCTGCTTTAAAAGCTCTGGTTACCATAAATCTAATTGTACAGAGCTCAGAATCCTGAAAATTGCTCAAATAGCTTCTCTTGCCACCTCTAAAGATCCAAGCATGAAACAAGCCAGTTTTTCTTGTCAGTTTTCAGGGTCTTTGTAAAAGCAACTGGCTGTGGCTATTGACCAGATGAGGAACATTCAGAGGGCCCTTGGTACAAAAATATTGACTCCTTCTGCACAACAAACTAGCCTAATTTTGTGCTATGTGCACCTTCTCCCCTCCTGATCACCCTGACACTCTTCTCTCAAGTCTCCAGGTTACTACTGTCACTTGCTTCTAAATGACATGAAGTGACTTTCCTTCTTGTGAACAGAAGCTCGGGCTGGTATTTATCATCTCTGCAGTTCTGGTTTAGATCCTGTCCATACCATGACACCAGGATCCAACACCTACTCATAGAGAAATTTAAGACCAAACACCTTTTGTACCTATTCAGAACAAAAGCATCCAAGAGTCCAAAAATAAAACTCAGCCTGTGCTCCTGCCTGCCTTTCCCTGAGTTCTGCCATTGCTGCAGCCAAGGCTCCCACTGCAGAATTTCTTTAGATCAGCCTCTACCAGTGACTGTCAAAGTCAGTCTTTAGATCAACTTTTTAACATTTTTATTTACTTATTTTTTCACTGTCTTTCCAGCTGGACAGAGAAAGGCCCAAACCCTGAGAGAGCAAAGGAGTCTGCTTTGTGACTGCTTTAGACCATCCATTTAGCTCCACAACACTCTTCTAGCTTTCATTTGATACATCAAACTAGAAAAGCATGACATTCAAAGGGGTTACAACCAGATTTATTAATACCCTCATCTGACTGTGCTCACACTCAGCATTAGGGTTATTTACATGGTGATTCAATTCCATTCTAATTCACAGGCTTTTATGGAGCAGACAAACACAGACTATAGTAATTTGCCATTGAATAACAGAATTAGCTTAAATTTAATCATGATTAAAGACATAAATTGCTCATGACAAATAACATTAAACCTGGGGAGAGGGGTAAGGGCCATGTAACTCACTCCAGTGCACTGGGTTCCCACCACAGCAGGAATACTGGGAGCTGCCCTCTGCCAAGAAGCAACTGGTGCAACTCCTCCAAGTAGGCAGAGCCCTCAAATACCCACAAGCACAGAAGATCCTTCACATGTACATCCCAGCAAAGTAAGTCAGATATCTACGATGGCAATGACCTACTAAGTTAAAAATGCAGAGATGCTTCCCCCCATGAAATCACAAGTATGTTTGACACAATCTATTTCTCACATTTGCTGTTATACATGCGTGTGCGTGTGTGTGTGGGGGGCAATTTGGGATCACGTACCTGTGGTTTCTCCATTCCAGAAAGAATGTCTTGAACCCTTTTAGTTTCTGAATCAAATTCTGTAAAATAGAGAATATGGAAATAGAACAATAAATTAACCAAAATTAAGCAAAAATGGCAAGTTATGCAAATAATTCTTCTGAAATTTGTACATAGGGGAGAGACAGACATGACCTGCACATGAGCACCAGTTGTTTTGCTCCAGTGGACTTAAGGTATGTAGTTACACAGATTAGTATTACAAAAATTGTAAGATAAAGAGGAGGGAAGGAAAATTCCAGTAACTGCAGAGATTCAGAAACATAAAAGTGTCCTCTACAAACAATGTTATTAATTGGGCTCTGCTTTCACAGAGCAAAACCAGCCTGTTTCCAAAGCTCGGATGTGGAGGAAGTCTGGGAGTTCCTACAACTCAATTACTGCTGACCCTAATCTGGTTTGATAAGCGAGGCTGCCCCCAGTCTGAGAGCTGCAGAGCTGGGCTGCCCACCTGGGCTCCTGAGAGGATGGACATCCTTGCCCTGTGTGAGCAAAGCCCAGAGCAGCCACACAGGGTGCCTGCCCTAAGCCCCAGCACCCACCCTAAATACCTGTCCTTAAACCACATAATACCCACAGCTCTTTAAGAGCCACCTTTCAACTGTGGGGACAGTGAAGCAATGCCAGACAAATCCCAGTGCCTGACCAGAAGCAATCCCTCCTCCTGCCTGCTCCAGCCCCATGCCTGGCACAGCAGCTCTTGCAGGGGCCACACATCATCATCACCAACAGGTCTTGAAATGCTTCCCCTAAATTAGAGGGATTCATTGCACAGAAGGTGCTGCAGAGGCATCATCTGAGCAGCACAATCAGCCTTTCCCCCATCCTCCCCCACAAACAATCCTGAGGTAAAGCCTCAGTTTAGACTAATGAGGTGACACAAAGCAGCTTTATTCCTTTTGGACAGCAGCACAGAGAGGCCTCACTTTCCACTACAGTATTCTCCAATGGAAAACTAGGAACATATTTTTCCTGTGGGTTTTCTTTTTCTCTTCTTTAAAATGTTAATGCAAGAAGTTTGTTCACCAAAGCAGAAGAATACATCTCACCTAAAGCAAAATGAGCCAGATGTATTTGGCAAAGGAAGCAAAAAATATCAGTAAACAGGTAAGATCAGACTAACAACTTTCCCTGATGATTCCCCCAAAACCTGACCTACTTCTCACAGCCCAAGAATGTGTCTTTATTTTTGTCTGTGACCTGCTTTAAAATGCAGATCATCTTTTTAAAAATTCCATGTGCTTGACTGCCAAAAAATAGAATTGGCTGAATGTGGATGGCCAAATTCCAGTGTAAATGCCCATCTCTCTCTGCAAGAATGCACCTTGGTGTGGAGTGGGAATGACAGATCTCCTGCTGCACACATTCCTGGATTTCTTTTAGTCTCAGCCACTTGGAAAAGAAAGGAGTAGTAATATTTCAGGGGAAGTGGAGGATAGCAAGATTTGTTTTTTCCATAGCAGATAGCCCTAGAGTGTATCATAGAGTACAAAGTGGAGGATTGAGTCAGCCTAAGATAATACCAACTACAAAACTACACAGATGGACTAAAATGGTTAAGGAAAAAGTTGAGGTGTTGATCCCAGGGAAAATGTTGAAGTTTAGGGTGTTTCAGAACTCAGGGTTCCTTCCAGCATCAGTAAGTAGGGCTGTGCTACAAAAACCTGGATCCAGATCTGGGAACTGTGGAGATCCTGCAGGCTTATCTTGAAGGGATGCTAATCAGAAGCAGCTTCTGCAGCTACAGAGTGTAACAAAAATGCTGCTACTATTTTATTGAAAGTTTATGGTTATTATGTCACCCCTAATTACAACCCCCAGAAGCTGAGCATGAATCATTCTCAACCTTAAATCCCAAACATGTGGACTGGATTTTCTTGCCTCTCTCTGCTTTCTAGCAAGGATGCTATCGCTGTCACACTGAGCAGGAGAGGAAAACAAACCCCGAAGCCCAAAGAGATCTCACTTCCCTCTGCCATGAAAAGCAATCACTCTGTACAGGAACCGAGTCCTCCGACCCCCGCAGGTCAGAGCTCAGGGTTCAAACTGCTCCAGGTACAGGAACTGACTCCAGGAGCTAAGGGAGTTGGGTATACCCACCAAATAAATAATAATTAAAGTACTTCAATCAGACTTCTCAAGGAAGAGCCCTACTCAGGGAATTCTGTCTATTAGCATCCCAAATACGTAGCTTGTTTATGAGGAGAAGGCTCTGAGTACCAGATACATTGACGCCTTGGGTTATTATGGACATGTGGACATTTCTATGGTCAGTATGGACACTTACGTCACCAATAGTTTATAAAAATCACCTGGAGGTGGAAAAAGAGAAATCTTCAAAGAATTTGGAGAGAGGGAGTGGGACTCACACTGACCGAAGGTAACAGCAAATGCAAAAAAGACCAAATTTAAAGCTGATGAATAGTCAATATATGAATGGGCATTGCATTACATGGCCTAAAGAGTCAGAGATATCAGGTGATGTACATATGGTGACCAACTATGCCAGGTATCCCCCACGCTAAACCTCCTGAGACCGGGCAGGTTCCTCACACACACTGACCACTTCATACATGCAGAGCTGATGCATCCAGGCCACTGATGTGCCAAGGCCATGGATCATTTTACAACAAATGCAAAGAAAGAAAAGTCTGCAGTGAGAAGGGCCCTTCCATCACAAACTTTGAAATCACTGCACTGCATGGAAAGGAGAATGTGTGCCTTTCAGCCCTGCACTGAATTCAAACCAAAAACCAGCAGGGAATAATAGGCAATGTAAAATTAAAGGCAAAAAGCAATAAATGTGCACAAGTGATGGCTGTAATAGCAGCATAGAACAGCTCAGGTTAGAAGGAGACCTCAGGAGAGGTCATCAAGTATTACAGTATTTACAGTATTTAAAATACTTAGTTTCCCATTTCAAGAGCTGTAAAAAAATCTCAGGCTTCTATGGATGGCTGATCTCCTTTCAGTAATAAACATAATTATTCACAGTCTCCTGAGCCAGGCTAAGCTAAGGAGAACGAGACCTGCCCCAAATCCCCCCCTCAGTAGGGAAGCTGCTCTGACCTGCCAACCTCTCTCAGAACATTAAGTATAGAGCTCAGCATCTTTCTTCCAAGCCAACAAAGAGCAGAAATCCTTCTGAAATAGAAGATGGCAGTGAAGGAAAAAAATTCATCTTCCATGCCTTATGCTGATGACACAGAGTTGGTGGAAGGCCTGTCCACCTGGTCTCTGGTATGGTCACTCAGCAACCACTGAGGACCACACCATCAGATTAGCTCTGCTCAGGGACAAGGAGCAGGAGCATCTCCCAGACATTGCAGATGCAGAGACTGAAAGATGGAGAAGAATAGCAGGAAGGAAAGGGGAAGCCCTGATGTAAAACAGGAGATTGAAAAAATTACCTACAACTGCTTGGGAAAAGATGGTGGGTGGCTGAGCATGATTCACCCATCTAGTGCTAACTGTCCCTGGCAAACAGAGTCCATGTGCTCTCCAACCTTTGTCCCTTCCTCTCCCTCAGCTGTCTGAGCCCCGAGTATCTGACATGGAGACCAAAGCTCTGCATGCCCACTCCCCTCAAACAGTGGGGCATGCAGGGGACAGGCAGCAGACACTGCTGCTCTCCTCTGCTGCCATCAGGAACTGAAGCTCAGCCACGACAAGGAAGAGCCTGACTAACACTTCAGGACATTGTCCCATTATAACTTTTCCTCTCAACATCTGTTCCCCACATCTGTCATGGCAAAACTCTTCCTCCTAGGAGGAAGCTGGGGGTGGGGATGAATTCCTAGTGAATGCTCAGTGGGGTCCTCTGAGGGACAGTACAAAACCTGAGCTACACTGGAGATCTCTAAGAGATATTATAGCAGTCCCAAGCCGAAGAATTGGCTTCTAATTCTCAGGCTGTGGGTTATTTGGACTCAATGTTTCGGACTAACCTCTCAGAGAAGCCAGCTGAAAAGACTTGGACCATATCTAAGTTTGTATTTTGGTCATCTGTCTTTTTTTCCATCATTTTGAATCATAACCAAAACTCTACAGATACAACTAGGAGTAAGTATGCCTAAAAATCAAACACATTTCCCAGCAGCTGTTTGGTGCTAACGGGGTTTCAATGTTAAGTCCTGCTGAACTAAAGCTTTTTATTCTATGCTTCTGTCAGCCTGTGTCTATGTTCCTTTCTGCACGTAGAGTACAAATATAATTTTCAGACTTTTCCAACCATACTTTTGAACACCAAGTACAGATTTAAAAAACTGGGGGAAAAAAAAAAGTCATTTCAAGGTAAGTTTGAAGTTTCCATCAATAGTTTGCATGTTTGCATGAACAGCAGCTGTGTGTGTAAATGGTTTGAAACAGCTAAAAGCACTAAACTAATTAGGATTTTCCCACTGCAAACACAAATTTTAGGTTTGTTCTGCATTCTTTCCTTCGCAGAGAGGAAAAGGTCCAGCTCAAGACTTAGCTTCTGGCCACAGAAATTATTTACTGTTTCAACAGCCTTTCCATTCCAAGGGAATGACATCAGCACTAGCACTTTGCAAACTTTTTTGAGTCTAATTCTCAAGCAGAGCTCACAGATATGCCAGTCATAACATGACATGCTTTCTCAGAATTTGTTCCAGATTTATTGGGGCTGTGACCGACTTTAATGCTGGGAAAGATCTTTTATCAGTCACGTACAGCACAACCTACAGCCCCCAAGAAAAGGAACCCTTCAAAACACAGCCCAGCTCCCTGGTGAACTGCCTGCCAACGTCAAGGCTTCACACACCAAGAACACACACAACCTTTTCATTTCAGGGAATTGTAGAAATACAAATTAATCAACTCCTTGTTCAAGAACAGACCTGAAACTGCAGATGTCATGCTGCAGCTGAGTCACAGAAAGCAGGACGAGAGGGGATGTGACACAGCCACTGAGTCCATCCTCCTACACTGAAACATGATCATCTACACTCAAACCACTCCTCTGAGGCTGCTGCCTACCTCATTTTTAAAAGTAATTGAAAATTAAATAAATAACCTCCTGGCCCATGATCGTGGATCTTCAAACTTCTCCAGCTAGGCAATCTACTCAGCATCTAACCCTCCTCATCCTTGCAAGGATTATCTCCTCAACTTTCCCTGCTGCACCTTAAACTTAACTCTCCCTCCCTGAACACCCACCTCAGGCAGGTTCATCACCACTGTCTTTGTTGCCACCTTTCACATACTTGAAGACGTGCCCACCTTTAAACAAAGCAAGCTCATTTCTTTGTTATCTGTATTTACCAGACCCTAATTATCCCCCATGGTGTTCCCTGGCATGGTTTTTAAACTGGCCTCCATCCTTCTGAAGACGTGGTAGCACCAAATAAGGAACAACATGCCCATTTACAGAGCTTGCTTAGAGGTTTCCTCTTCTCTTTGCCTATAGAGCAGCTTGACTCTTGGGGTTTGTACTCACTGAATTACTGTGCCAAACTACCACACAGCTAAAGGCATGTTTGAGAAGGACTGGCTCAAATGCAACCCTTCACTCTTGCATTGTTCCAACTTTTTCTTTCAAAGCCATTTAAGCTCTCCTCCTGTTTTGTACTCCTTCCCCTCCCCTCAACCCACCAAGCACTCTCAGCCCTATCAGAGCCTGATACGGACTGTAATTTAATAAGCACCAATCTTTATTCCATTCTTCAAGTCCTTAATGAAAATATTGAATAAAATTAAACCTAGGAGGAATTCCTGCCTAATCCAGTTTGATGCAGCTTTCCAGTCTGTGAGGAAGGCAGCCCAGGGCAGGGCAGGGTCACAGATACACTGCCAGGCTGTGTGCTGGCCGACAGATGTAACTCTGGGAAGAGCAAACCCAGTGCCACTCTGAGCTTCACCCAACTCTTCCCAGCACCACTTCCACACTGGGCAAAACTGGGAGCCCTTTAGTTTAGGAGAAGAAACTCATGAAAGAAATATTTGTGTTCAGAACAGTCAGGTCACATCATGCTGAAATAGAAGACTCCATGGTAGATTATTAATTAAGCCTACAAATGCCTGGGTGAGATTTCTAAAGGTTAAATATTTACAATTTCTGTTAATTACATGAAAGCTAATAAAACCACCAGTGATCAAACATGACTGCAGCTCCTGTGACCAAGGTAGGGAGACTGATGTTATCCAACCTCAGATACAACCATTGAAACAAGTTCTAATTCTTTAAAAACTGCTGTGCATGAGCATAGCACATAAGTTTTCCACTCTAAGTGCTTTCTCACTGTTGTCATCTTAATTCTCCTGCTAAAATGCTTTAACTGATGTCTATGAGCTTGGAACTTATTTGTCCTTAAAGACCAAACCAAATATAGATAGCAAAAAGAATTCAAGCCACTCCCTGAATAACTGAAGGCAAATAGAAAACCTGTTAACAGAAAAACCCTGTATAAACTCCAGAAAATTACATTTCAGATCTAAAATATAAGAAAATTAAAAAAAAAAGAATCTCTAGCTATCCAGATGGACTGGGACAATAAAGCAAAGCATCACTGGTGCTTGTCTCAACACCACTGTGATTTAGGCATGAATTTAATCCCATGTTTCAGAGATGTCCTGGCCAATAGTGCAAATCTATTAACCTTTTAGTTTTACCTTGACTGCATCAATGTTCCATTGTCCATGGGAAGGATATTCCAAAACACCTGGAGCACAAATTCACAACTCATCCTTCTTTGACCACACACCTGCTATTGCATGGGTAAGGATCAGATGTAGAAGCATTCAGATGTAAGTAATGAAATCATCTCTGCTAAAAAGGGTTTTAAAACCACATGTAAGTGTAACTAACCCTCCCTGCCTCCAGCTATTTTTTGGATATATGTTTTTCGTTGGGATAGCAGAAGGAAAACAAGAACAGTAGTAACCTACAAGGGAAACAAAATGCTGGATGCAAGGGACAAACGGAGGGTAAGGGACATGTTGGGTTTGTTTTTCTCTGCTTCTTTGCTGCTACTGCGGCAAGACAGCAATAACAACAACTACTTGACTGGCTGGAGATCTGAGTGAATTCCCACTGTGAACACACAGTTGGTCCACGGGAAGGCAGAAAAGGGCTTTCTTAGGAAAATACAGCACCCCCCCCCATCTCCACCACGTACATCTTATATCTTCAGCAAGGGCTTTGTACATCTCCCAAGGAAGAGAACAGGGGCAGTGCACTGTGTATGGCTGCAGCTGGCTGGGTTTGAAGGAACACCAAATTAAACAATGACATAACCCACAAAAACAGAGGAAGCCCAAGCTGAATCTGCTGGAACAACAAACCACTTACACACAGGACCTCTTCTTGGAGCCCTCTCTTTTCATACTTTTTGACATACTTTAGCTTATTTTCTGTGTCAAAATATTTTTCCTTCTTATTTTCAGCAGCTTCTCTTTTGCTATCCCATTACAGAGCAGCAAAACCTCTGCAGATAAAGAAGGTCACGGCCATCCCTCCATCCTTTGGTCAAGCACATAGTGGCACAGCTGATTCATACAGAAGTACCTCATTTAGAAGAGCTGTTTAAATCCTGTTGACTTTCACGAGTGTGATTTCAGTACTGCAGGCTGTGACTTCAGAGGGCTCTCCTAAGCTGTGCTGCCCCAGGCAGAGCTCCTGTTTGAGCAGGCAGGCAGCACCCATGTGGACATCCTCCATGTGGTAATGCCTCCTCATTCCAACAAACCCTCCTGCACAGGACATCCATCAGTATGGTTGAGTTTCCGTGGCTGGAAGTCCTGAGCCCCTCTGGCTCGACCCTCTCCTCCCTGCCACAGAGAAGGTTTTACCCCAGGGCCCAGGAGGGACTCCCAGCACTGCTCTGGGGGGCTCAATGCTGGATGGGCACCAGGAAGAGCAGCAGCTCAATGCCACCCATCAGATCATACACACCAACTTCAAAAATAAGTTGGTCTTCACTAATTTTGTATCCTCTATTACGTAGCACTACCCCACAGTCCACTGCAGTTCACCAAGTGAGAAACTATGAAACTGAAGTAAATGGTTATTAAAAAAATAAAAATACACAATTCATTAATTGGAAAGGATTAGTTATTTTAATCCATTGCTGTCCCTCCCTACACCTTGCTCAAGGCACAGGAAGGTACCCAAGGACTGCTGAAAGAACTGTTAGAATGTGAGTGACATTACTTCTGCTTCTTTCATTTTAGAAAAGCTCTACACCTCTCTTCTTTCTTGAGTTTCCTCCTTTTCTGATTTGGTTGGACTTATAGGAGCTACAGATACTTGATGTATCTTTGCAAAGCACTTTTCCACCTATTTTTTCAGCAGTTTATAAATTGTCTGTTTACCTGCAGTTGCCATTAATACCTTTCATTTCTAACAAGATGGGGTTTTTTTTAATTTGACAAGGAGACTGAAAGGCCCTCCTAAACTTTTCCTGGAACTCCTGACTCCCACTTTCCAGCAGAAGGCTGATGTTTCGATCCCACTACTAACATTGCCCACAAACACTAATCTTTTCCTAGATACAGCAAAGTTCTTCACACCCATTCCAATTTTCTGCAACAGTTGGGATGTATGGCACTGCCTTTCCCTTAATTCCTTTCACTCATTTGTGTGCTGCTTCATGCTTTGTCCCCCTCAGTTCTCCTCATTCCCTGTGACCATCTGCCTGTCTGCTCATCAGCACTCAAAGGTTGCCCTCCCAGGCTGATGGACCCAGCAGTCCTTTAGAAGAAGTCACTTCTGCACATTCACCCCCTTGCTGTCACCACCAGCCCAGGCTGCCCCATGAGATGTGGCCATGAAAAAGTCCCCAAGTGTCCCCAGCCCAAGGCAGGAGGAGGGTTAGGGTCAGACACCCACATTTCTTAACCTGTGAAAACAGCAGCTCAAAATGACACGTGATACCAGCTGTGAAATTATATTATTGGGCATTTACAGAGGGGAAAGAAAAGGTTCCCTCCGATCATGGCATCTGACTCCAAGAGCCAGGCAAGCAGGAGCCTGAGCACCAGAAACACAGACAGGGCAAGGAGCCCCACGACTCATCCTTACACTGATGAAAAGCACAAGTTTCACTGCACCAAAAGTTAGTCTTGCCTTCCCAATCTGGACACTGACAGCTCCACTGCACTCCACCACAGGCATGGTTTTGTCTCTGTCACTCTCTAGTGTCCCTGCTGGGGCAGCCACAGCACCCTCCAAGAACTGAGGTGGAAAGCACAATCCCTAAGGAACAGAGACTGACAAGTCTCCAGGGCCACCAGTCTGAGCTTTTAAACCCTGTGACTGCAGCCCCATGCCAATGAGGAAATGTTTTTCTCTGAAATACTATCTCCAACACAGGGGGACAATGGCACCAGTACTAAACCCAAAATAAAACTTACTTCTTCTTGAGCTTCAAAATACGTCTATAGGCAATTCCAGCCATAAAACCCTTTGCTAATCTGGCTGCTACAAAGAATAAAAGCATTTTCCTGATCAAACACAAAACGAGAAAAATAACCTGCATAACTGCATATTTGCACAGAAAAACAATCAGACAGCACAGCCAAAACAGACTCCATAGGAGCTCCAAACTTGGTGGGGATTAAAGGGAGCACCTCAGCCAAAATTAACAACCTCCTTGGCAGCGGACCTTATAAAGCCACCAAGTTTGCAGCAGAGCACTTCTCCAGTGCAGAGGTACAGTACCATCCTTGGCAACCTAAAAACCTGACAGGAAATAACCATAAGCCAGGTTTTGCCCTCAGTCACAACTCCCCAGCCTGAATCATAAAAGAAACATCTCCTTTAGATTTCATGGAGGGCAACGAAAAGTGCTTTGGGACGCTGGCTTTTAGCAATAACCACTATTTCACTCTCAAGAAGAGAGTCAGAGCAAAGCAAACTATTCATCCTTCATGAAAAAGGAATGAGGAAAAACTTTCCCTAAAACAGGATAACTGTAGAAAACATGTCATCTTTTCACTGGACTTGATTTTGTCTTAACATTTACATCAAAGCAGACATGTTATTTCTACGCAATACTTATACCACCTGCATGTCTTTGGAAGTGGTTAGATCCTGCACTGGGATTTTTCCATGTTACCCTGGTGAATGGCTGCAGAGACACATGATTTCTTGAATGAACCCCTGCACAGCTTTTCTGTTATCGACGTAAATTATTGATCCATTTTTCCAGATGAAAACTGTGAGAAAAATGAGATTGCAATGAGTGGTGGTGGAGATCACAGTAATCCCAGAAAACAAAGAACATTGCTTTCTTTCCTCTCAGCCCAAGAAACACAGCTCAGAGATGGGGAAGGCAAAGAGCTTCCTCTCTCCCCTCTTTAAATCCATCCGAACACCTAGAGATGGACAACAGAACAGAAATAAGTTGTCTTCCTCATGACAAATGATGATCAACTGATTCGAGCAATCCCAGCCTAAACTGTTTTGCACCCAAGTCTGAATGATGAACTATGTGAGCTAAAATGGTATTAAACAGAACTTTTAATAAAGATTGGGGGCTACATTTCTAGAATGCAAAAGTGAAAAGGGCTGATGGAATGTCAGCTGTGCCCTGCCATGCCTGAGATGTGAACAGTGCACTCAGAAATGTTTAAAATCCCTGATCTATAAATGTCTGTACCAACTTTCTACTAGTGAGCTCAAAGCACTGCCTGGGCAAATAGCAGTCCTGTAAGGGACGAGGGCAAAATGTAATCCCTGACATTTGCACAACCAGTTTCACCACTAAGAATCTTCTGAAATATTTAAAATATTTCACAGAAGTATCCACCTGATTACCTCTCGCTGGGAAGGATTCAACAAAGCAACAGGAATTTCAGCTCATTCTGGATTTCATTGCTGAGATGAAATTCAGGCATAGGTCACATGAATCACAGTAAATCAAAGCAGCTGCTCCTAAACACAACTTTTCAGAGGGAAAGCAAACAACAAAAACACCCAAACTCAGGACAAAATCTTTTATAATAAACCTTGGAGAAAACTGAAACGGCTCCTCAGTTTTAGAACAGGGTTTGTCCCTTCCATTAACAGCAACACTCAAACCATCACCTCACCTTAAGGTTTTTCCTCCCCTTAACAGCAAATATACTGAAGGTCACAAAAACTTTAGAAATCAAATTCCAGCCTTCCTCAAAAAAGGAAAAGTAAGTGATGGGGTTTGAAGCACAGCCTCGATGTTCAGTAAACAAATCCCATTAACTTCTGTGGGACATGAAATTTCACTTCACCGCCTTTGCAAATGCAGCTGGATATACAGACATGGTTCTGAACATCTGACTATACAAGTGAGCCTTGTTCATTACATTATTAGACTTAAATGTGTTTTATCTCTTATACTCTGGAGGGAGGAAATGTTCTACCTCTTCCCTATAAATACTCTCTCCCTTTTGGCTCAATGTCCCAGATGCTGCCAAATAAGGGAAACACGGGTCCCTTCCTTTGTCGGTGGTCCACCTTATCTCCTGTTAACTGCTGAGAATACACTGTTTATCTTGCTCTGAAGCTTTCAGACCTTGGTGTAACTCTTCTCCCCAGCACGGGGATTTAACCACTGAGCATTTAAGCAGGATGAAAATGTACTTAACCCAACCAACAGAAAAAAAAAAATCACGCTATCCATAAATTACGTAAACTCTTAGGAAGAGGGTTCAGATTTCGGATTTTTACTGTCAGTTGCAGCAGAAGCTGCAAATTCTTGAGATAATACAAAGATCCTCTGGGGGAAGAGGTTGTGCCTTACGTCATTCAGCGCTGACTTCCTGATAAATGATGGAGCAGATAGCTTATCCAGCTCCCCCTGCCAGGGAGATCCTGCTGGCAGATGAGGCAAGGGAGGGATGAAAGCAGATGAGAAGAAAAATATGAGAGTCTACAAGATTGGGAAAAACAGCCTTGGGGTAAAAGTCCAACCACTGCCAAAAGGGTTTTTAAGTCACCAGCAAGGTCAAAGGTGAGCCTTGGAGACAGATTTCCCCACTCTTCATTACGTATGCCCAACACGTTCCTAGGTGGACCTTGAGCTGTGTTTCTCGCAGGCTACCACACTGACAAAGATCAGCGAGCTTCAGCTGAGGTTCATTTTGTCACAACTGCTGTGATGAGACTGAAAAATGTAACCAGACCTGTGGTGACCCCTCCTGCCCCATTCAATGCCTCAGAGCTGGTGATGCCCAGGAGACCAGACCACGGATCACCTTACAACCATGACTGATCACACGTACCCACAGCCACCCTCATGTGCTGTTTGCTTTTTCAGGTACCAAAAGTCTGGATGAAACCAAGTTTGAGGCATTTACATTTGCATTTAAAAGTAGCTGACATTGAAGATGGGAGAATATTGTGCAACGTTCCCTCTCAGCTGATGAAGAAAATCTCTTATCTACAACTTCTGGTGCCTGAGTTATGTAGGTGGTTCTTTAGTCTTTCAAGATAAGGGCCTAAAAATAGAGTATCTTCTCTTTGCCTGCCCCAGCCCCTCCAGCTTGCAGGACTTGGTGTTCATGAGGCACAAAACAGGCTCTGCCAGAACGAAGCCACACAGTGTGAAGGAATGTAGGACTGCCATGGCACTCAGGCTTCCCATAAACTTTGGCTTTGTTCCTGCACTACAGCAAGAGAATACCTCCATGCTCATGACATTTCACATGCAGACAAGATTTCAGAGGCTTAAAAATTCCTGGAAATTATTCCGCACACAGACAACTTCTGGGAAAGAGTTGGTCAAGAGGCACTAGAAGGAACTACCCACTGACAGCTCAGAGCAAAATACTGCTGGGTTTGGAAGTGAGCAAAGCAATGTCTGAGGCAGGGAGTGCTCCAGCACTGGGCATGGACTGGCTTTTCAGAACCACTTGCTCTATTTGTGATATTTAGCTTTCCCCCTTCTCCATCCAAGCCCCCACGATACAAGTTAAGCTTCAAGACAGCAGAGGAAACAGCATCTGTTTCTCTCCCTCAACACAGTGTATTTCAGTAATGCTGGATAAACATTTTAACAATTGTTCTTGCTGCAGAAAAGTCACAAATTAAGCCTGATCTGGATAAATTTTTGCAGGCACACAGACTGACACGAACTTGGGAACATACTCTGCCTGAACCCTGCAATATGTTTCTAATATAGCCATCAGTCTATACAGAGCTTAAGTGGTTTACCTCACTGGGCAAAACACCATTTGGTAAGAATCTGTGTGGCCCAGCTCATGATGTTCACTCTGGTACACAAAGGTGTGCTCAACATCAGAAGGATCTGACACTCATTTTGTTTACTGCCTGAATAAACAATGTCACAGCCTATTATTTCTGAACAAATACCAGACAGACTGCTTGAGAAGTAGGCACGTTTCCAAACAGAAACAAACAAACCCACCAAGGCTCAGTGATGATGTGGGAGAGAAGGTCAAGGCACGAGAATATCACACTGGAAATTCCAGGTGTCACAAATGAACAGTGGTTTCACAAGTTTAGACCATGCCCTAATTAATGCATCCTATTTCTTCTCAAGTATTAAAACTCTCAGAAAAACTGCATGCACACAACACACAACACCTATTTTTAATGAGATGCGAGTCTAAAGAATTCAGACTAGTATTAGTTGCTAAAACTATTAAAAAAATGCAGTAGGAACAGTAACACTGTTTAGATTTTCTGTGTGATGCTGATCGATGCTCACAAGATTGAACACGACTCTGTTTGCACTAAATACTACGTTTCACATTGCATTACTTGGTATAATACTAAGATTCACTTAGCCTGACAGATGCATTTTACTCTTCAGACTGGTTTTTTCCACATTACTAATAAAATCACTATGCCAGTTTTGACAGGTTGTCTTTCAGGAGACAATCTTGTTGGAACTCCTTATTTTACAGAACTAAATACATTTAGGGACATCAGGGAAACTGCACTTACAGAGGGGTATTTCATGCGGCAGCAGAAAACGCATTTACCAGTTTTGCCTGCAGAACGTTTCTACACCAGTTTAACAAAAGTCTTTATTAGCAGGTATCAAATCATCAGTTCTTGGCTAAAAGAACATAAAAATTACATGTATTGCCAGTGTTTCTCAGCCCCTCTGCTTACATGGACCACAAGTGACGAAACTAACTTTTTTAAGTTTTTAATTCTATAGGATATACAGACACAGAAACGTGTATGACTCAATAAGCTTGCAAAATGGATTCAGGACCAAAATAGAAAAGAATTGACAGGATCTAGAATGAGTAAGTAGAGGAACTTTGCCTGGTTCCTGTCGGCACTGAATCACAGTTCCTTCAATCTCCCTTTAATTCACAGCTCCAGATGAAAAACCCAACAACTTGATACAGGTAAACAAAAATAGAAAAAACCTCCACGTCTTCCCAAAATATATTGAAATGTTATACAGAACAGACAGAGGGAACAGGACAGGGCTGTATCAGGAATGCCTCAGCCCTGGTTTTTCACACATCACCACTGCATCGCATGCTTGCAGAGTGCAGGATACCTGCTGGTACCAGCTCTTGTTATGCCAGGCTAGTCATACCAGTCCAGTTCACTTCTTCACCTCAGAACTTTTGCTTTGACAAGTACTTATTTTAAAACGTTTTCAAATTAAAACCACTGCACTCCAAGTTCTCTTTCCAAGCCCATTTTCTATGAATTCCCAATACATTCCCCTCCAAGAAAGGAGCACATATTGCTAGCCACGTCTCCTGAGAAATGTCCATCAGCAATGCAGGCAGGAATTGGAAGTCAAGGCTTTCACCTTTGGGAGTAGCTGGAAGCTGCCACAGAGCACAAAGTCAGATTTACAAAACCTCTGCCACAGGAAGGCAACATCTGAGTTCTTAAGCTGGTTGTACACAGATGACATTGGCACTACAAAAGTTTATGATCTGTTAATAGCCTCCAACAACTCTCTGAACTATTAATTCTCATCTTTCTTCCTCCCTTCTCCATATGTAAAGCACATCAATGCCACATGTAAGAGATCAGCTGCTCAGAGCAGTAAAGAGGACACCAAGTCCATGTTCCTCACTTCAGGCAGCTGAAAAGAAATCTCCTAAAGTTTCAGCTAATTTTCAAAACTGAGTGAGACAGGTCCACAAACAACAGGTCCACAAGCGGGCACCCAAGGGACCAGGCAGGACTAAAGCCTCATGGGTGCCCAGCAGGTTGGGATGCTGATGTCAGAGCAGGGACCAATGTGTGGGATGCAGCTGGGACTACAGGCTGCCCCTCAGCAGCATCATCACTACAACTGCTGAAAACAGACCACTGGGCTAGACGGGCCCCTGCTCTGACTCTGCAGAGCCAGATCTTCTGAAACCACCACCACCAAAGTCTTTCTGACTGCTCACAAAGCCCTCATGGCTGCCCCAGAGCTGCCTCCCTGCCTGGGCTGGCTCTGTTTGTTCTGGCATCCAGCTCCTAGCACCCACCCAGCTCCTGCACAGGATGCACAGAACAATCCACTGCCTGCTTTCCCCTTTTACCCATTTGAAGTGTTTTAGTTTGGGCTATCCCAGGCTCTTCGAACTTCAATGAGGATTAAAAAGATTTTATCTCATTTGAAGGAGGGGGGGGGAAATAAGTTTCATTAGGAAATAGGCAGAAGCATTGTAAGAATGCTCCAAACTGCTTCTGTTCCCACAGTACCCATGGCCACACACAGGACTTCTCAAACTACCAGATCACTACATGACCAAGAAGTGAACCACTAAGTGCATGAGAAGGAAGTGACTCAGACTGAAATTCATAAAGGACAGCAAGAATGGGACAGGATTTCCGCTTACGGATCTTTTTACATGGCAAGGCTCCTTCGTGAAAAAAAAAAAATACCCCAACTCACAAAAAACCAGCCCTGATCCCTCCTCTCCCATTCAGTTTTTAAAACAGTTCTGCAGAAAAGCTACAGTATGGATTTCAAATCGGAATCCTTACCTCATACCTCCAAGCCTTCTGTCTGTACAAGACACCATTCATCACCCGACCACAAACACTTAGAGTGGTTGCTGTATTTTCAGACAATTATAAGCCATAAGCTTCCCTTCCCCCCACCTTAAAAATGCCTATTTCCAACATAATTAGGAATCCTTATTTACAAGTATACTGGCCAAAGAAACAACATGATGTTTCCAATGGTAAAGATCATAATTGCACTTATACCCCAATCTGAAATTATAAATGTTCTACAAAAAGAGGTTCTGATGCCATGTTATAGATTCAGCCTGAGATGAGGGTGCATTATAGAAGCAACAACGTATTTTTGATGTTGTACAGAGCACAGAGTGACACAGAGGAGCACACTGTGATCCACAATTCAAGAGGTGACTGAACAAAAGCATTCTAAAGTAATTTACTTAAATTTAGTACTATTGATGAACTATCACCCTACTTCTTCCAACAGTGCTGAATCAGTTCTTGGGGGAACCCTTAGTTCTCAATATTGGAAAGAGGCAACAAGCTATTGATACATGGCAGAGCTTTTCTTGAGCACTCATTCAAACGTCATGGCCATAATATATTCAATGACTGTAGATTTGGAAGTACAATCTTAAGTATCTAATGTCCTGTGATTTATGTTGTACCTTTTCAGGGAAAAGAACAGAGTTGGCCTTGCACTGTACACTGGACGTTTTCTTCAATATTATTCATATGATCATAGCATGGTTTGGTTTGGAAGGGACTTTAAAGATCATCTTGTTCCAATCCCCTGCCATGGGCAGGGACACCTTCCACTGTCCCAGGTTGCTCCAAGCCCCATCCAGCCTGGCCTTGGACACTTCCAGGGACGGGGCAGCCACAGTTTCTGTGCGCAACCTGTGCCAGGGCCTGCCCACCCTCCCCGGGAAGAATTGCTTCCTAATGTGTGATCTAAATCTGCCACCTTTGCATTTAAAGCCATTCCCCTTGTCCTGTCTCTCCAGGACCTTGTCCAAAGTCCCTCTCCAGCTCTCTTGGAGCCCTTTAGGCACCAAGAAGAGACTCTAAGGTCTCCCCAAAGCCTTCTATTTTCCAGATTCAACCCTCTTCAGCATGGCTTAATAAAGAAAGTGTTCCAGCCCTCTTATTCTGACAGTACTGCAACAACCCCAGTGCAGTCACAGCAGAGATTGCTTGGAGGTCCTTGGTCAGGAGCAACACATCCCTCCAAGACAACACTCCCAAGAAACAAGGAGCAGGACAAGCATCTACCTAAACACAGGGGTAGCAGATCCAAGAACAAACTCCCATCTTCCTCTTCCCTGTCACAAACATCACCGCGCAGATCGTATCCCTCTGCCGATTAAAGCAGACACTCAAACTGCCTCTCAGGAGGGGCTGGGACTGCTGGGAGAGACCCTGCCTGCCACTCCTGAGCTCCTACCCACGCTTCCAGCACCCAGACAGTTTCCAGCACTTGGCTTCCAGCTGCCTGGTCCCTAAGGAAGGCAATCCCTGCCACGCTGCAGCACCGACACACACTGCTTGCTGCAGCAGCCAGAGATGAGGCCGAGCAAGTGTCTGCTCCAGCTGTGGCCAGGGCTCCTAAATCCCCCTCCCTCGCCAGGAGCTGGCTCAAGGGATGGCTCTAACACATCCAAACACCCAAAAGAAGCCTGCCAGCTCTACAGGACAAACACACACAAACCCCACAGCCGGCTATGAAATGATACGCTGCAAAGCGCATCACAGTCTCCAGTAAATAATTCATGCAAACAAACCCCCCGTCGTCTCCAGTTCTCCTTCACTTTACTCCAAGTTGTACAGTAAAATTCATACATTCCTAATTGCCTCATGGGAGTTTTTTGGCTAAGAGCTTTTCTAAATAAAGATTCTTAATACTCTACAAATTTTTTATATATATGCGTTTATATATGTAAAAATAGGTTTTCCAGACTATTCTGCAATTTTGGAAGCAGCCACACATCACCATCAAATTTTTAACTATTAGCAGGCTTGGAATGATACACAACCACAAAGCATTTTAGTTTAAATCCCTTTGTTACTTGTTGCTTCTGACATATTCATTTCCTTGGCTATTCTACACAATCTGTCATCTTATCAGACTAAGTCAAAACTAGCAGCTGTGCCCAGGCTGCTGTTAACTCTCACCCCAATTATCTGTTAGCCAGGTATTCCTCGATAAATCTCCAAATAATTCAAGAAGAAACAGAAAAGGTAAAGATAAAGCAGAAGATATGCTTAGAAGCTTTTAAATGCCAAGTGAGAATGTATTTTAGCAAATTGCTTGGCAAGAACTTTTAAGAAACCTGTGACCTTTCTGCAGAAATTTGCATATAGCTATACACACATGACTCTAATAATACACTGTGATGTCAAAAAGCTCACTTTTTTTTTTTCCCCTTTTAAAATGAAAATATTTCTCCCGTTCCTGTTTTGGCCATGGATTTTGCTGCAGGGCAGTCTGATGTGGCTCCTGGGCTGCCATCCACGTAGAGATGCAGAACCCAATTTTAAAAGGCAGGAGGGTGGGGCAACAGATGCTCATCTGCATGGCCTCTTATGAGGGACCTGTTCACAGACTGGGGGAGGACTCCATCACTTGCTGTTCCCAGTTTTAAGGCACTCTCTGGTTGACACACTGGACAAGCTGTGACTTCACTGATTTTCTTGGCATTTCTAAAGAGCTCATGCTCTTCAGCTGCAGCACAACAGACTAATCCAAGACAACAAATCAGACAAACACAAGGGCTGCAGGAAACCCTTAAACAAGATGTTTTTAAATTATATCTAGATTATTTTGGAAACGATCATCCAGGCTGACTCAGTACCCACTGAAGATATACTGTGAAGCTTAGCTGTTAAGACTACACTTTATTCCACGTCTTTCACACACATGCTTCCAAACACCTGATGGAGTCCACCTCAGATAAATACCTAAACGTAAATAAGAATACTAAAGGTCACATAAGCTGATTGACAAGAAGTAACTAATAAGTCTAATGCAGTGATTCATTTTCTTGGATTACAGCATTCCCAAACACAGCTCCCTGCTAATTCTAAAGACCCTAAAGCACGTCTGCAAATCCTCATTCCTTACTGTGCCAGCAGTGGGGTTTTATTTTCCCCCCTTTGGCTACTGACTTTGTTTTTGTGAATATTTATGTCTCACAAGTAAAAGTACACAGCGAAATAAATATGCACCACAGACAGATAATGGAAGACCTATGTCATACGAATACAAGAGGTTTCAGAGTGTGCTACATTATAAATATCCTGGACATGCTGGGTAGAAGCTTTGTTACTTCAAAGTTTGTTGAGGCAGCTGCAGCAGTCAGCAAAGAGGCAGAGAAGAGAAAGGCTGCAAGGTGTAACAAGTTGAATTTAGGTAGAACTGGTTATGTGCAGAATGGGTTGTGATGACTGAGATTCGATTACAGTAAAACATTAGGTTGATGAACTGAAGTTTTAGATTTTTAAATGATACGCCTCTGAAAATGCTGAAGAAATCTATTTCAAAAGTATCCAGCATTTGATATGAAGTATTTAACCACTAATTCCAATGGCTAACATTAAGTAATTTCTTCTCAATTTTCTTCACTAACTGAACTTCCACTGACCTTTCACATGAAAAAACTTGTTTTTTCAGCTCTGACCTCTAAACTTTCTAATAACTTTACTAGGTTTACCCAGGAGATGCAAAGTAATGGTACCCAGTGATCAAGTCTTGGTTATAGCTCAGTTGTTCAAAAAGATTTTTGCAAAGCGCCAAGATGCCTCTATGCAAAGCAAAACCAAGACCTTGCCCACAAAATGCTTTTCTGCTTCCAGCATATAAAAACAGAACGATGCTGCATCTACCAAGGGAGCAGTCATGAAAAACAGGGAGGCAATCAGCTCATCTTACAAAACCAGCACAGGGCAGCAAGCTGAGCACCTATAAGTTCACACCGAATTAACACCGCCTTTACGCTGCGGTGGCAGCGTTGCTTGGCACTGGATCCATACAGAGGCAGCCATGAGCCAGAAAGGTGCAGTAAAAAGGAATTAAAAAAATAAATACATATATAAAAACTGTCTTTACCGTGTGGGTCTTGCTCATGGGACTTGGGGCTGCTCCTCGCTCTGCGCTCCAGCTTCTTGCCGGGCGGAGCGCCGGCGCTGCTGCCGGCGCCGCTGTGGCTCTTGGCGTAGCCATTGTACACCGTGGTGCAGCTGCCGATGTGGCTCTTGTAGAGGGAGGAAGGGGGGCTGTTCAGGCGGTTCTGGCGGTCGATCTGCCTGTCCTTGAGCTTTTTGTGCTGTGGTTTGCTGTACTGGTCTTCCCTGGTGATGTAGCTGGACATCCCGTATAGTGGTATGATTTCTGAAAGGGAAGAATTCACGCCCCGGTTAACTCGCAACAACAAAGACTGATGGCATTTTTTTCAAAACGCCAAATTCCTCACCATCTCCAAATGAAATGACTCCAGGTGTGCCTGGAGACTTACAACAAACCAATTTATTTTCTCTTAAAGAAAAGCTTTTCAGTGGGACTGACTTTTTTTGTATTAACTCTACTCCTTAGATGACAGAATTTCATAACTCTTTGGATAAGTGGGTAAAAAACAGCAACTGGGGTGATAGCTTTTCCCCTCCTCTTCAGTCTTTGTGTTTCAGGGTCAAAGATATCAAGCAAAAATCCAGAGACACTGATCTTCAGGAAAAAAGCCTTCATAAGTTCAGAGCAATTCAGAATTTTCTTCCCTAGGGTCTGGCTGGACAGAACAAGCTGAGATGTGCTTGTTTCAAGCTGCCACCCCTGATTAAATGCAATTTAATTTCCCAGGATAAGCAGACCTTACAGTTGTGTCAGCTGTGCTGCCTAAGGAGAGAAGTGCAACATGAAGTGGAAGTTTTGGGAAGTAAAACCATCCAAAAAAAGTTTGAGAATTATCATAAATATCACACGTACACTTGAGATACACTTCATTAAGTACAATCTCCACCTCCCCTCTCCAAGGATGACTCCCTCTAAGCTAAGGCAGGTGAACGTGCAGGAATCACAGTATCTTCTGCTTTTCTCTAGGGATCAATCTTCCTTTTTGTGCTCCACTTTAGAGTGTGAGCCTTGAACATATTCACACCCAAAACAGTTTTGTCTTTGCTAGCAAAATAATGGTATTTGATATATTACACCTTCTTTTCCTACATCCATTCAGAAGTTATGGTACACACTTCTGAGGGAAACAAGCACCCTATCCAGCTGTTCAAAGTCTAGTTTTAAATTGAGATTACCATATAATGCTGTATTATAATTTTTTAAAGTTTTTTCAACTAGCCACATTTTCTTCCTTTGGTATTTCAGTGCACCTTGGCTTTCAACTTTCCTTACCTTCTATCATCCTATTTGTATAATCACAGCAACTAGCTGCCTAAACTCAGCATGCTACAAATAAATGCTGGGGTTTTTTTTTTTAAGCATAAGCCATTGAACAGCTAAAGGAAAACAGTGGATTAACACTAATCAGTACAGTATTCACCAATTATTTCAGTGTTCAGAGACAAGCAACAGAGGATTTTGTTTTAAATTTTATTTTTAAGTTCAATCAGCTTCTTGGCATCTCCAGGCTACAGAAACATTGAACATTTAGTTACCCAGCAGCTCCGTGTTCACTTTGCACCGTACCTGCATCCAGGACTTTGTCAAGCAATATGACAAACTGCCCTGTTCCCTTTTCAAGTCCTTCCCTTAGGAATCTGGATGGTTACACTATCCTACTGGGTTCCTGAGCTTCCCACTTCCTCCCTTCCAGTATAAGGAAGTTAAATGTCATCTGTAAGAAAATGAGGTCTGCTGGGCAACAGAAAATTCAGGAGGTAGCACCCCTAGATGACTCCCCTTCTCCCTCTGTCTCTTACTTCCCACTCCAACAGAACCTCACTTCTGCTGACATGACTTAAACATACTCTTTAGAAAGGGTTTTAAGTCCAGGTAGTTCAGCATAATGTAAATCCATGAATCCTGAACTCACCTACATGTCAAACATCTCAAGCAGCTTTGTGGATTACTCTTTTGTTTAATGCTCTCTCTCAGACTTATCTTCAGGGTGGCAGAGACACAGCAGTGCACAGTTCACACAGAAATATGCCCCTTTCACTCCTTTTCTTGCAATGACTTCCTCATGGCCTGAGCAGGGTTGCCATTTGGTATCAGACAATGCCCTGCAGTGATTTACTGCACAGTCTCTACCAGACTAACAAAAGCCAATGCCTGCTATTTCTTGGAAAACCACAGAAATCACACTAGGGCCAACAGGAAGAGGCATCCGGCTCTTCCCACTGGAAATGACCCACGTTAGGATCCAGCACTGCATCCACTGCTGTTCCCAACCCAGGACTGACACATTTTGTCCCTGGGTTTTCTGTACAATGCTGCATCGTGACACAGCAAGAGCGACATGACTCGTCCCCAGTCTGGGGCACGGGATGAGACATCCTTTCCCACTGTATTTACAGGTTAAAACTGGCTTTGTTTCTTCAGCCTGGAGTTGCAATATAAGATTGCCTGGTGTTGCCACTCTCTGGATGGCTACAGTCCCCTATTTTGGATGTTGAAGGAGGCTCCATCCATGCAGACAAAGCCACTCTACAAGTTCTCCATTCCTACTCCTGGTGTCCCCAGCCCTTAAATCTTGATGAACACAGGCACGAAACGCCAGTACCTTCCCTCCAGCTCACCTTGTTCTCCATATATTGTCGGGGGAAGATGATGCTGTGGGAAGAACTGTGGTGGCATGTCCCCAGGTCCAGTGACAGGAGGATAAAAGGCTGTATGAGAGTTGTGGATGAAATGGGGATGGTGTGCCAGGTACGGAGGTAAGTGATGGGTTGGCGAGATGGCCGAGGGGTAGCTGGGGGGGTAACACTCTGGAGACTGGGGGGTGACCACCACCCTCCGAACGCCCGTGTTGTCTTCTATCACCTGGAAGGGAAGGCAGGGAAATGTATGTTATGCAGCATCTGACCCAGGCACAGCTTTTCAACAGCACTGTTTACAGTTCGTTGTTCCCCCACTGCAAAACAGTCGGTCCTTGGGTTTACTTTCATGAATAAACACATTTCTAAAATTATTATCAGCAGAAATAACCATAGTGGTGATGTGGCTTCTCCTGGAGACTCAGGTAGACACAGTAATCACTGGGAGCTGGACTGCTGCGAGCGATAACTATGTGGGTAAGGGACAAAATAAATAACCTGCATTTAGGGAGGAAAACAATTGAGAAAGGAACACAAAGCACCAAAAATAAGTGTGCTTTTCGGCACCAACCCTACATTCTGTCCGTAAAATTTTTATCATGGATTCTGACAGCACTCCTGAGTACAGAGTTAGTAACACTGGGCAAGTAGCTGGCACTGCCACTGAGGACAGGCTGCGTGTGTGCACAGACATGCACTCTGCAGGAACCTGCTGTGCTGACACACATTTGCAAAAGAATCGCTCTGTTCATGACAGGTATCTGTTCCAGACAAATCACAGGGCAGGAGGTTTGTTTCTGCCACAGAGCTGGTCTATGCATCCACGCAAATCCACTCTGGGATACGCATTATTTGGCCCCTAATGCCATAGTCGAAGCATGTAAAAACAGATGTAGGAAGGAGGGAATGTGCTTAGGCTGAAAAATGTTATTCAGGTTATAATTTTTCCAGAGTGATATTTCTGGAGAACAGTCAACCAGCCAAATTTCAGTCCAGACGTAAGAGCCAAGCTTTTCTTGAAGTTCATTCAAAAAACTTCTGCCACTCTTGAAATTTAAAAATACAACCACGTAAGAACAATTACTGTCCCTTTGACTCTGTGATGCTGACGTGCACGGGGCAGAAAAGCATGAAGAAAGCATCGCTTAGTTTCATACAAGAAACAGGTTGTTAAAAACCTAATTTTCTCTAAACTGACTGGTGACACACCGATGGAATAATATCTGTGATGAATGTGTTGTGTGAGATAAGTGAATGTGCATCAAGGGCAGCTGCTGTGAGACGTGCCACTCTCAGCTGACTAGCACCACCATCAGCTGGAGTTATCCACCCCCAGAAGCACCACCACAAGAGCCTCTGCTGTAAACCCCAACACTCCAGCAACTCTTATCACATCAGTGTCTTACCCTGAAGCCCAAAACCAGGGCCCTGAAGTGAAGGACCAGCAGAGCCCGTGGCTGTTTGTGCTACACAGGACCAGCCGTGTCGGGGCGATGCCCACGGCCACAGGAGGATCTGCTCCTGCAATCACCAGCTCCTGCCTCAGCCACTAGCTGAACAAGCACCACAGGGTAAAATTCAACCAGCTTCAGCTGACCCAGCTCCCTCCTTGGGCCACGTGTGCCCCCAGGTTACATGAATTTACACCTGTTAGCTCTGGGATGGGACCACAGACACGGATGATTTCTGTATCTTGGCCGCTCTCCTACAGAAGACAATTTTCTACAGGAAGCCAATTCCTTCACTCATAACTGGTATTTCGCATTAAGAATGTGTTGCTTGCTGAGTAACCAGAACAGCAGTTGTCTAGCTTAGCACACTTGACCATACCCTCTAAATTTACAACTTCCACTAGCAATTTGCTGGCTGCTAGCTTTAAATTTCAAAGACTTTACAGAGTCCTCAGAAGACAGCTGAACCTCACACATTTAAACTATCACATGCTTTTAACTGCTGCATTTTCAGGCCTCCCATCTCTGCTACTGGCCCTACTCCATCCCCACAGTATTTCTTATCCTTGCTCCAGGTCTGAAACCTGCACTCTAAAACCTGGAGAAAAGGTAAATCCTTTCCATTTAGCAAATATTTGAAAACCAGAACTACTTAACTAGGACTGTGCACAGAAATGATGGACTTAACTCTCTTAGACTCAGATCAGACTGTAATTTGAGACAGCAAGTTCCTACATCCTGATTGGACTAGTTTTCATCATGGCTTTAACTAGGCCAAACCTCCAAGACAACTCCAGTCTTCCAGGCTCACGAGCTCTTATCTGTGCATCTAAACCAGCTACATGTGTATTTTCTGCTCTAATGAAAGATGAGTATGTTAAAGAACAGATTTAGACAGAAAATTTGTACCCTGAGTAGCACATAATGTAAACCATATTTCAAATTATTAGGATTCAGCTTCCTGAAATATCATCTATAAAGTAGGGAGAAAAGCTCAGAGTCCTGTCAAAGACCTTTCCGATGAAATTATTCTGCTACATGAAAACTATAAAATATCAGCAGTATTGAGAAAGGCCAGGGATGAGGGGATAAAATAGCATATTTCAGTGGGAAGGGACCATCTAGTCCAACTCGGAGGATGAGCCAGCCTTCCAAATTACTTTAATCGAAAAGCCAAGACTAATATTTTTTATTTGCTTCCTCCCAGGCCATGAATGCTGACAGCACTCTTGCTATCCCATGTGCCTACACTACAAATGACCACAAAAACACAGAGGACCTTGTGAAAACCACTTCATCTCTCTACCCTATAGGCCCTTTTCTCTCTGAACTATGAATTCTAGGTATTCGTGTAAATTTCTGAAGCTGCACATACAATCTCTAGATATGCTATACTGCCCTTAACAGAACTAAGTTGGTAATCTGATTTATTATGTATTGTATGCATTAAGTAGCTCTAAGGACCGTAGATAGCCCTTGGTTGGAAAACTTGAAGTGGGCAGATTGCATTAGTGCCATTCTGGGAGACAACACTCAATTCATAGAGATAGGGAGCATCACTCATCCACTAACGAAAATAACATAACTTAGCAGAGAAGTTAAACTTTGCTATTTAAAGAAAAAAAATCTGCAATTCCTTGTAGCTGATTAAAACTGCTTGTCCCAAAGATCATAAATTCATCAGGAAACACAGTGCTGAACTGTCTCTACTTCAGTGCCAAGAAGCAATGAAATCCTAATCCCTGCTGAGGTCTCTAGATGAAGCTGGAACATTAAAATTGCTATTACTAATTTTAGCATTTATATTTGCAGAAAACAAATCTCTCTGGTCATTTGGCACCAAGAGAGAAACTTTCACTACTTTGCATCCTTTTCAAGCAGTCACTAATTGTCTTTTGCTGGTACTTTTTGTGCTTGCTGGAGCAACTGGTGTGCCACCTCAATAACAACACTATTATAGCGTAGTTCTATGTGGGTTTTTTTCCCATATTTTAGGGAGCTTAATTGCTGTGTGAGGTAGATGATGATCTTTTAGGGCAGTCTGGGTTAACATTACTCATACACAATAAAATTGCCTCCCCCACCAACTGCTGCATTTTGAGAATACCATTTTGAATGTCGCTTGTTTTCCAGTGGAGATATCTCCTTGTAGTAACTAGAGATAATTCATATATTCAAAGTACACACCACCCTACTGCATGCTGCCTCATTTTCCTCTACGGAAATTTAAAATGACACTCCCAGGAAACAGAGAGGCATGCTAACTGTGCACAGGCAAACTGTACCTGTATTTTGAGAGATCAGGTTAAAGAAATACAGCCACTCTCATTTTGTAATACAAATTTGGTAAATGAGTTTAAGATGGTCATACACAAGTAATTTCCATCTGCTTTCACAGAAAAACCCTTATTTCACTTAAATTTAGTGTGCTAGATTCAGCAAGGACATCTGGAGCATAACACCACTGGGTGGACAACAACCAATACTTCAGGAATTTCATAAACTAATTTGAACCTTCATTCATAAATCAATCTGAACCAGAAAACAGTACAGAATGAGCTCATCCACAAGGAACTTGGATGTCAACATCTTATTTATACTCTTAATTTCTTGAGGATGCCAATCCAAGTTCATGCCAGTCCCAGCAAGTTTACAGCACTATCTTTAGCATCCATCAGTACTAAATCAAACACCGTATCAGATCTATACCTTCAACCTGGAAAACCTGAAGATCCAGGATGCTGGCAAGCATGTTGGGATATTTTACATCTAGAATGATACAGTTCTTCAGGACCAATGCCCAGGAACTTAAAAAGACCACAACCTCATGGCTTGCTTCACGTGAGAGCTGCAAAACCTTCCTTGTGTTCAAAGCTTTATTGAAGGCCATCCCATTAAAGGATGTCTTGGCTGACTGCAGCCTATAGGGCACTCAGAGAAGCTCTGTGAGCAATCAGCCACACAAAAACAAGGAGTTTGTGACTAAAAGCTAATGCTGGCCAGACATGCTTTTAGAGAAGAACACTTCTGTTAGGGTAGAGGATGCACCCAAGACCAAAATCCTGACTTTTGAGGATGTGAAAGTTTTTCTACCATTTTAAACACCATTTAGACACTTTCCTCTTTCTAGAATTTATGTTTTAGTTCTTTCAAATGCCACGTGCTTGATGCAGGGATACTGAACTGCAGGACAGCAGCTCAGGTTGCACAGTTCAGACTAGACTACAAAACTCCAACACTGCCTCCTGACCAAAGCAGGTTTTCCAACACTACCTGCACCTCATGCTCCAACCACTAAACTGGTCCTTTAGTCTCAAAATATCTGTGGTAGGGATCACGTATTAAAATATCTGTAAATAAAATCAGAAGTGGAGTTTCAAGTCAAATTTTCATGCCCAACTACACACAAGTAATTCCTCAAACTCCTATGAAATTGCCTCAGATTTATCTTGGAAAGAGTAGTCCTCAGCCAAGAGAACTAAAGGAGCAAGTGCTTTTTGGAACTTTTTGGTGTTCCCATTTTTCTAGTTCTCATTAGAACACTCAAAATCCTTCTTTCTTCCTCCCAAACATACTGTGAAAAGTAGGCACGATCACCCATGAGGATGTCACCAAATTTAACAGCTTAGCACCCAAATCACGGTCTTTAATCTCCAGATGATGCTGACAACAGGGAGCCCTTGGAGCCAGGAGAAGAAGGTATCAGGCAACAGCCCATGATGGCAAGAAGCCTCCAGCAGAGAGTGGGCTCCCAGCCTGTGAGACAGGGCAACAGCCCAGAACCAGAATGGCCATGGACAGCATGTGCCTGGCTCCTGACAAGTCACAGGAGCTGTCCCTTCCACAGACAAAGCTGTTGGCAAGGCAGCATTTCATACAGATTCCTCTACCACGTCACCTTCCTGCAGCAGCAATATGGTCCACCAAGAGCACAGCAAGGAACATTTCCTCTTGTCTGTATTTAACTGACCCTCAGTCCACAAAGAGTTCCAGGGACATGAACTCTGATCTGATGGTTCATTTCTGCCACAGGTGCACAGAGGTTTGTCTGCTGAGAAGGAAATGCAACATACTGGCTGCATTGGACTGGTCTTTGAAAGCAAAACCATAGCATGAAGGACCTGAACTGGTGGTGTGCATCTGTCTTCTATTATTTTCCTGGATTCTTTCCCACCCTGGCCAAGCCTCATCATTGGGAACATCAACAAACTTACCATCAACAAACCCAGCTTTCAGTCACAACTGTTAATATGGTCCTTGACACCCAGAGACAGAGTCTAGCTCTGTTTGTGCCTGCAGGACACACATCCTCCTGCCAGGTTTTCACTGATCTTCTTCCCAATACTGGAGAGGTAACAAAGCACCATGGTAATCGAGGGTTGCAATCGTTTGGTAACTCAGGTCATATTTAGGGCTAACACTCACAGCTCCAACAGGGTTGGCACAACAAAAAGGCAGAAGATCTCAAGTCTTTTTTTAATAGGCATCATTACCTCTCCACAGGGATGTTGTGTTCTGCCTGACCCTTAGATGCACATTCTGGGGGACAAATCAAACCGAAAATCAAATCTATTTTGATTAATATCTCAGAGTGCACTAATCTGCTTTATGGCTTTTCCCTTGCCCTTTTGAATTTGTCTTCTCTGTATCATAAAACAGTATTTTTTTAACTATGAGGCAATTAAAAAAAGCAAGAGGGAAGAAGGCACAGGCATTTCTTACAACAAAGAACTGATTACTACAGACCTCTAACTACTATGTAATATGAAGGTCTGAAAGGCAAGAGGCTCACTCACCACAGAGCAAAACACACAATCTGCTGCTGAAAATCACCAAATACAGAGTTTCCCCCTAAAACTTTACAAGATCTTTCCAGTTCCTTGGAAAAATTGCTTCATAAGAGGGTTTTTGGTTGGTTTCTTTTTTTTGTTTGTTTTTCTGGTTAAGAAACTACTTAAAGGCTGCTTTAGAGGAATTATTATGGTGCCCCACAAAAGGCATTACAGAGCAACTGGGCTCAGACAAGGATACAACTGGAAGACTTTCATCCCTCTGGTTTGGAAGGCATTTCAATTTTCCCCTGCCATATATCTTGGAACAGAGGTGGAGAGTTATAAACATTTTAATATTAAAAAGGTGTTAAAAGCTATTTCAAAGGATGACTAAATCTTAAGAAAAACCTCTGCATGATATGGGTCAGTTTATCAAATCAGGTGAGCCCATGAGGGGTCTTAAACAGCAAATGCTGCCAAAATGTACCCCAAGCACTCCCCTGGGATGACTGAGCAGCAGGAGGACCACCCTGTGGTGCTGCCCTTGCTCCCAGGCTGGCACACAACTTCCCCCATACTTGCAGCATGTTTTCACTCTGTTCAGAAGTTAAAATACCACAGAGTGATTGCAGTATTTTGTGGGATTTCAGCATGACGCCATCCACAATTTTTCGGAATTACACAAGCTCACATGTTTCCTGGGGAGGGGAAGGGATTCCAGGACATCATTTATTTTCTGCTCAACAAGATGCCAAAATATATGTATCAAAAGTCCTTTGGTTTCTTGTCAGGGATATTTGTAATAATTTGAAATAATCTGTACACTTTTAATGACGCTTTCAGTCCAAGTTTCAATGAAAATTGTGAAATTACTGGATTTACTGTATTGTTCACAGCTGTTCCGCCTTAGGTCAATCTGTCTCTTTTAGTTTTTCCTTTTTTCTTCCTTCTTACCTCAAAAAGAACTTAAGCTTTGCAGAAGATGGAAGGAACAAAAACAATCTGGTAATCTGAAGTGGTTATTTACACAGAAGAGCAGTAGCTGTCCAAGAGTTCCAAAACCCAACAGCTTCATGAACAGCTTTTTCCATTTTTCCATAAATACATAATTAAATCAGATTTCTTCTTGAAAACACAACAAAACACCCAACTCTTGGTATGCTGCAGGATTTCTGCTGGGAAGATACTGCAGATCACCAGCATATTTTATAGCTACAGTGGCTCCTCCTCTCACCCCTTATGACCATCACAGGAGAACTTAAGGAGTCACCCAACAATGTGGAGTTGTTCTCCCCCTCTCCCAAAAGGAGAGAAGCTGCACAAATGGCCTCAGTCTGTGTGCAGAGCTTTTCGCAGTGCTAAAAAACCGTATCTGTGACACATTCCAGTGTGGGAGGGTGCACATGCATGGTCACCTGTGCAAACGTGTGTGTCTTACTGTCAGTAAAGGGGAGGAGTAGGAAAATGTGTACTACTATTTTCATTAAAATTATGAATTAAATTTCAACCAATGAGACTTCTCTACGTGGATCAAAGCTATTGCTTTTATATGCTTTCTAATTCTTCAATTAACATACCTGTGAGATATAACCAGGAGGCACATGAATAGGGGGAATGGATCCATTGGGTGACATCATGGGAACCTCTGCTGGTCCTAATAAAAGGAGAGTAATAAGATATCAGTTTTTTCAGTTAAAAAAACATAGCTTCATTGCTCAGAAGAGACAAAAAACAGCTTTATTTTTGAAGCCTGCAATAACAAAATGAGCACCTCTACTAATTTCTGGTATATGGAAAATGCCTCGTGCCATCATTCTGAGAATAAGATCATTGTTCAATGATTTTACCATATTTTCTGCTGAAATAATATTTTCATCATAAACCAGCTAAAACATAGACTTTATATTACCCACTGATCAACTTATACAGCATTAAGCAGTAACACAATATGTCTTTTAGCAGCCCACAATTCCTCTACTGAAATCTGGTTAAGTTATTCTTGTCGAAGGCACAGGAGCAGGGAACAAAGCAGAAACTGTGCAGCCTGGAATTAGGCAGCTCCCAAGGAAAATGTCCAATTGGAGCAAAAAAAAAAAAAAAAAAAAAAAATCACATATATGAAAAACTATCTATCTATTTAAGAATGCACAAAGACCAAATTCATTATCTCAGCTATTCAGACTAACCTTGGAATGTGGTTATACAAGCAAGAAGCTTATGGTTTCCACTCTGCAATCCAGCCCTGAACATGCAAGTTCCATTTTGAGGCACGGAGTGCAAGTACAACAAAGTAAGTGCCATAACCACAGGGCTTCTGCAAAGGGAGCCCCACAGCTAAAAGAAAGTGTGTAGATAAAATGGAAATTGTTCTCTCAGCTGCTCACTAATTCACCCATTAACACCAAGAACATCACATAGAGCACTCAGTGGAACAAACCCCCAAACAACAGACATGTCTACAGTGAGACTTTACTACTCTGAAAAACTAATTTCATTCCTTCCTTATTACACATTAAAACCTGACACAAACCTATTAGTTAGCCCCTTTGATCCCACGGTCAAACTCCTGAGAAGAGCTCAGCAAGGCTCTGCTCCTTGTCATTGCAAACTGAATTTCAGCTTTGACTAACAACACAAGAGGCAACTTCATCACCTCCTCTGATGGAGAAGCCATCTCACATCTCCCATCTCCCAACCATATCACGTTCTAGGGAAGGAAGCTGAACACTAAAACATATGAAGGACTCAGGCACAGATGGTATGTAATGGCCTGCAGGAGTGACTGCTCCTAAAATTTAGACAAATCTAATGAAACCCCCAACAGGCAAGTGAGTCACAGTCTGTTGCCTGGTATCAGCAAAACCAGTCCATATTAAATTAACAGAGTCATTCTCTATCCATCTGCATTTTTATACTCCTCAGGCTACTCATGGTACAATCAGCAGCACTTCCCACCTCTCAAAGTCCAAGTTACACACAGGAATCCATCCAAGTTATTTTTATCTCCTCTGATTGGAGGTTTTTTCTCTATCCAGTTATTTATAGTCTAATCAGCACCTACAGATTTTTACTCCTCGCATCTAGATTTGAAATGAATTTGCAATTCATCATCAAGTGTACAAAGCCCATAGAAACCCCGAGGTTTAAATATTTTGGGTGTGTGGTTCTGCTGCATTTCATTCTTCCCTATACTTAACTGCGTGGGGAGCTTTACCTGTACTACAGGCACGGCAAGGGGAAAAGAAGTTATTGCTTCTTATTATTCAGCTCATATGGGTTTCCCCTCTTACTCTATAGGCCTTTCAACACTATTTGTCTCCCTAGACAGCCAACAATTTTATTGTCAATTGAAAAACTTCAGCCTGAGCAGTAAGCAATTATTGGGAAGGAGCTGCCACCTAAATGACTCTATTTAAATCCATCAAAAATATGAAGTGACAACTGGTCCAGAAGGAATTTTACAGAAATATTATTTGAATAAAGATGTTTTCCTTATCAAAAAAAATCCCCACAATTTTCATTTCAGGAATGTATTTCTTTTATTTCTCTCTGAATAAACTCTGGGTTATACACACTGCCAAGTTTCACTCCACAGTAGGGTGGAGAGTGTATCTATGTAGCTATATTTCTGTACGTAAGGGCCAATACTGGTGAACATACAGTAATGCTGTTTTTTGGGATTTAATCCACAATGCATTATCAAGTGCTGATCAGTTCTTCAAGGACAGAACGTGCCTGAGAGTAGGTAAAATGAACAGTTAAGTTACTTGAATCATTCCTTGCCAGTGATTTCTCAAACTTGAAAAACTGCAAGAAAAAAGGTTGCTATAAAATAAATAAAAAATAAAAAATCCCAAGTTCATCACTGAAGTAGACAATAATGTAAATGTTCAATTTTAAGGTTGCTTAATAGAATGAACCTTCAACGAATATGCTGTTTCACCCCCTCTCCAGAAGACTGCCTACTTATAGCTGTATTGACCTTAGCCAATCTTTCTCAAAACTAGCTATTCAAACTTAAGTATGGAACAGTTTTGGAGTTTCTACAAGTGGAGCAGATAATCTGTCCTTCTAAACCTTGTGCCAGCTGCTCAGATGGACCACTGATCTACTTGCAGGAAGAAATCAAATTCCCACACTAATACTGTTGACTGCAATACTCCCACTCCAATAAAAAAATATTGTGTTTTATCACCAAAACCTGCACCGTGCAAGACTAGTCTTAACCTTGTGTATGACCCACAAACTGTTAAAGTCATTTGGATAACAGGTTTTAGAAGACTGACAGCCTGGTGATTTGCAGCTAGATTTTGTTTCCAGTGCTTTGATTTCAGGGTTAGCCAAATGACTTTAGCATACATTATTGCATTCCTCTCATCAAGGGTATCAAAACAACGTCAAGCAGTAGCAAGTAAAATACAGACCCCCACCTCCACAGCACAATGAGTCCCAGCAATTACTAAAGACTTCTGGTAGTCAAACTACACCCTAATTAAGACAAAAACAAAACCCGTACCTTTTGTTTGGATTGAGTGGGGGGTTGGGTTTTTTCTGTTTGTTTGGATTTATTTTTTTTTAGTGTTTGTTATTCCAAATAGTTTTGAACTGTTAAAAAGCAGAAATTTAAAGGAGAATGTGTATCAGCAGCTTGCATTCACAGGATGGATGTAAATAATGTGTACTCTTGGGAATCAGAACTGTTCAAGTTTTAACTGAAGCTCGTGGGTCAATATAAAATTTACTTTTAATGAGAAAAAGCCCATCCATTCTAAGACACACGCTGCACACAGAAATAAGCTTGCTTTAATACTTTTCAAACCTGTTAGCAAACAGAGGCTGTCTTCCTGAGCTCCTAATGAAACTCAGCCAGCAGAGCTTGGCCACCTCTGCTGACAAAGCCAGAGACCAAATCCCAGCACAGGCTCCCTTCTCCGTGCATCCAGCACATCTCCAGCAGCTGCTGGAGGGCTGCCCCAAAATACTGGGGCTGGCCTCTTCTAGAACACAGGTGCAAGGAAATGATCCCCCCTCCTCTGGAACAAGGGGGAAAGCAGAGGAGCCACCCTGCTGAAGGCACTGCAGTCTGTGTAGGCAGGCAGGTGAGACGTCCCACTCGTGCCCGGCTGGCAGAGCACCAAGTTTTCCTAACATGTTAATAATTAACAGACAGTAAAAGAAGCATCTCAGTCGTTCACTGTGGCAGAGCTAATGAACAGCCTGACACACCAGTCAGAGCCTGTCCTCCTCTTCCAAGACACATGCTCCTTTTGTGCTGCTCTGTCACCCCTGTGATGGCACACAAGCTGATTATTTTAACCATCTTTGATAACCAAAAACATTTTGCAAATCCACTGCCTTTTTTAAAAACGCCTGCACTCTCAGTCTAAGAAAAATGACAACACTCTGCTCCTTCTTGTGCACGGTTTATTGGGTGAAGCTGCACATCAAAGCAGGATTCCCCTTCCACTTTCCCTGCAAGAGGATGTTTCTGTCACTCAGAGATTGACAGTCCTTCTGGCCATTTTTATTCCTTCAGGAACAATGTCACAATGTACTCGAGAAACTTCTGGCCCAAAGTTTTCAAGGCTAATTATAGCTTTGGTTGCAATCCATGACACTTTTGACATTCTTGTATAAAACCAGTTTTGGAACAAGTATGCTTTTTTCTTGTTCTCGAGTGACCTTTCATTGCATGCATTAAAGATCGCTTAAAATCAGGGCTTTTCCTCAAACTTTAGAAGCTAAAATCATTTCAGTTCCCCCAGCTATAGCAACACATCCTTCCTCTTTCCTCCTTTTCACACAGCACTATAGGGCAAAGTCATTTTACTACACTATTTTCCTTAGTGCTTATACAGCACTGTTTTTCCCCCCCTCTCTTACTAAATTAGGTCCCCCATAGAATGTTTCTGCCATCCCGCTCCAGCATTTGGGCATGTTTCACTCCATGTTTCTAATGACTGCTTTGCCTAGTTTATTACTGAAAGCAAATCCTACCAGGCTTCATTATAGAGTTCCCATTCTGAGAGCAGTCACTGAAAACTCTCAGAAGTTTAGGAACTTCTCAGCTCTGTTTCCAGCAAACATGTACCCAAATTTACCATTTCACACCATACCTGCACTAGCAGAGAAACAACAT
This sequence comes from Formicarius rufipectus, assembly GCA_013399695.1. Lineage (NCBI taxonomy): Eukaryota > Metazoa > Chordata > Aves > Passeriformes > Formicariidae > Formicarius > Formicarius rufipectus. The sequence goes on along the minus strand of VXAU01004203.1, from coordinate 1,016,603 downwards.
GAAATTTAGTGATTCTGCACTTCTACTTTGAAACTTAAGAATCCTGTACATTTTAAGAACCTACTGAACTACTTAAGTGAAAAATTAAACCCAAGGAAGTAAGTGCATTGTATTTTATAAAGCTCAACAGTTATAAGTAACCCATGAAAAAATATTCTGCCTCCCCCTGATTCACAGCAAAACCGGTATCACATCTTTCACATGGGACACTTCTCAGGAAGTAAATCTGTGGAGCAAGAGGTGTGACAGCACAAAAAAGGAGAGATAATTAAAGGGCAAATTGGCCTGCTTTGCTAAAACAAATGACCCAGGGCTTGCTGACCTTGGCTGGGACCCAAGGGTTTGCATTTTCACATGGATGAGCAGCTGTTCCGGAACAATTTCCTCAATGAAACAAGCACAAACAGGCTCCCTGTCAGGAACACGTGTCTTCTCCCTCCACTTGGGTTATTCTCAAGGCAGTTTAAGGACCAAACAAGGTGATGACAAGGAAAACAAAAAAAATTCCTGGATCCTTCCATTCATCTTTGCTCTGCAGCAGAGCTGTGGTGAGCGTTTCCCCCAGCCTTTCAGCCACAGCCTAGAACTGCTTGTTGGCACAAGCAAACACCGGCGTGTCAGACCACTCTGTAAACACCTTTAAAGTAGGACCTGAAGAGTTTTCATAAACAAATATCACCACAATTTCGAGGTGCACTCTCTCCTAGACAAGAGCTCGTTGAGACACCAACTTCGCTCATGTACAAGGCAGAGGGAGAGTCAATTCTCAGGTGTTCACTTAAGTCGCTAAGACACAGGGTCTTAAACCTGCTGCTGTCCTTCAATGAGTGTTAATTCATAGATTAAAACAGCTCCAAATTGGAGAGAAAACACTGAGCAGCCTTAACATCATTCAGTGCTTGAGGGGATAAAACGATAGCTTTTAAAAAGATCTTTGGAGAAGTCTGGAATGACAGAAAAAAAACCCCACTCATGTTGGTTCAACCTGCCAATGGCAGGGCAGTGAAAGATGCTAAAATATTGTTATCAGTAACCCTATGCTTTGATAAATGGAAAGAAAAAGTGTCCAGCACTTGGCCATTGGCATGGTATCAGCTCGTGCCTGAAAAAGGCAGCACACAGTTTTACACTGCTTATCCACACAGATTGGTCAATATTTTAAAGACAACCTCACCTACTCACAGAGATGGGAATAAAAGGATGCCCGCCACATATCCTTTCACACTGCCTGGCACCTCAACTGGTTATCTCCATCCAGAACACAGTTTTGCTGTATAAAGTAATTATTTCACCTTTTTGAGTACAAAAACATTATCTAAACCCTCAAGTTTCACAGAAACAGCTCCACGGATTTCAAATGATTTTGGATCCCGCAGCAAATGGCGAGTTAGATGCAAATGAAATGTCCAAAAGAGAAAAAATATCAGCCTGAGGACTCCTGCACCTGGCAGGGTTTATCCACCAAACACAGTGACCTCTGCACATGCAAACACAGCATCTGACAGTGGAGATCGAAGCACTTTTGATGTAATTGCTTCTGGAACCCCTTTGCAACTTCTATGATCACTTTTATGAGTTTTTTTCAGTATCTCTTCTAGATCCAGGACTAGATTAGGAGAGGTTACAAACACAGCAGCCCTTTACCCGCTCTCCCAGACCACCACGTTAATTGGCCGCAAACGTAATTAAAAATAAAACGCAAAAATGAATTCAAAGTTATAAAAAAAAACAAAAACACACTGGTTTCTCGCAGCTTCACTGCCTGACCTTTATTAACATCAATCTGCAGACCCCATCCCCCGGCTTGGACCTCCAGCCACGGAGCCGGCGGTACCAGCCAGGCTCCACTGCGGGTCTGACCCTTCCAGCATGTGCAGAACTTACAAACTCAACTCAACCAACCACCAAACCAAGCTACTCAGAAACCCACCCCAAAGGCACCACGCAGACACAGCTCCAGGAGCGTTTTCGGGCTGATTTACACGACAGCACCTTTGCTGTTTTCACCAGGGACTCTTGAAAGCCCTTTATTTTACCTTTTTGCTACTTGACCTGCTATGACACAGCAGGAGGCTCGAGCACATCCAGCCTGGAGTTAAAACAACAGCACCACAGGCTTTAATGGAAGAATCACAAGATTCCCCCTCTGCAGCGCAACGTGTGTCTCACAGATGTGGTATTCTGGTTGGGGGCATATCCTAGAAATAATACAGGAACCTGTAAAAACAGGAAATTAACTAAAAAGCTATCAGTTGCCCCCAATATGCCCTGCCCAAAGCTACCACAGTACTACAGCAGTCGCTCAGCAGCACTGCTGCGGCTGAATCCCAAAAGGAAGTGAGGCTGAATGCTCACCTTTATCCACCACAGAACTCTGAATTAATAAATTTTCAGGCATCAAACGTCTGACTTTTCAAACATGAAGTGTTCTGCCTTTGGAGATACTCATCCTGAGAGTGTAAAGAGTTGTCCCACTCTTCACCTGCCATCCTGCATCTTGGTTTTAGGGTTCATCACGCTTCACTAAATTAACAGAGAAAAGCCAGACAAGGTCAACAGGCTGTTTATTAGCCTGCTACATCTTCCCTTTGTGCCTCCACAGCTTCTCCTCCTGCTGTGGGACTGGGAGTAGGAAGCACCTGGGACAAGGACCCAGTCCCACAGCATAGGTCTATCCTACACCAGCGATGAAGAACCAGCAACTGCACTCTTCAGTGATACAAGTCATAAGAAACACTGACAATATAAAGTTCACCGAAGTCTTTCAGAAAGGTTAGACAAATAAATTTGTTCAGCCACAGCGAATGGAGATGGACGAGATGGATTCTTGGGTCTCCTGCTGTTCTTCAACATTCCCAGGTGGTTTGGCTTCTTTTTTAAACTAGATCTATATATCATTCTAGAGCTTCAATCTACGGGCAACATTTTGGAGTGGAACATTTTTTTATTGTTGTTGTCTTGAACAGAAATGGAGTATTTTCCTGTCCTACCCTGAACAAACAAGTCAGATCCTTTTACTAAAATAAACCTTTTCTGATGGTTGGCTCACCAGTGCTACTGCAAAAACACTTGCAAAGGGTATGTTGCAATACTTCAAGCATTGAAAATAAGCATATTCCCATGGCAATTCACCAGATGGGCTACAGATTGTAAATCATCGATGTCTAGACTGAAACACAAGAGACAAACATCTGTCTAAAATCAGTTGACTTGAATGGCAAATACTGTTAAATAAATTAGGACTACTTTGGAAACAAAGAGAACAACCAACTACGTCGAAAACATCTGAAATTAATCCATCAGCACACAAGCCACAACACAACAGCCTGAAAGTGGAGAGGCACTCATTTCGTGAGGAACAGTCCGAGATGACAGCCCGACATCTGAGGCAGGAGCACAACAGAGTCTCTGTGACCCAGCACCACGTTACCCCACGAGGGCTCACAAATCCCTCCCCAGAACATCTGGCTGGAGCAGGGTTGTTATTCTCTTCCCTTCACAAGTGAAACTGTGGGACAAAGAAATGAAATGCCTCATGCAGGGTCACACAGGAAGTTTGTGGGAACGTAACTGGACACAAACTCAGAATAGGATTTAGGTCATAAAGCAATACTTAAGCCTGAATAGAACTTTAGCCTGTTAAAAATTTGTAGGGTATCACACTGAAAAAACACACTGTTTTGCAAAAAGTAGGTCTTCCTCATACCTACTAACTTCTTTTTCCTTTGCATAAGATTTTAATATAGAAATATGCCAGACTGCCCATGGATGAACAGAGAGAAGAGCACTGCCAAGGGTGAGAGAGAAGAGACACTGCACAGAAGACTGCAGCCTGTCCCTCGCAGGAGGCTCCCAGAGAGAAAAGGAGACCACAAGCCTGAATTCAGAAATGGGGAAAACCCAACAAGTAGTTACTGCTGACCCACACAAATAATGAGAGATCTCTGTCAGCACCAGGCTTCACTTTAGAGTCAAAAAACCTCGTTTATCACGTTTTTACACTGCTAAAGCTTTGAACAGCAGAAGGAGAATTAGGACCCCTCAGCTGAGCTTCCCACCTGACCTACAGAACCAGTGCACTAAGGTTTAACCAGAACACCATTTTAGGGGGAACAGATGCCATGAAATGAGAACTGGTTTTGCACTAGTTATTAACAGCATTGCCATTGACATACAATATGACACTATTTGTCTGAATTCAACGTAAGTTATAGTATCATCACAAGGATGGAATTTCAACTATAAACATTCTTTTCCCTTTTGCAGTTTTGAGGTAGCTCCTCAACACATTCTAGTGATGCCAATGGTTTTGGGGGAGTCTGTGTGCACGTATCAGCTTTAGGGCACATTCATTACAGAAGTGTAAGAAGTTTTGTTCTCTGCAACAGGTTTATACAAATAGTAAACAGTCAGCTTTGAGCACAACCTTCATCAAAGGCAGCAATAATTATACAACACCACTTTGGTGGAACAGTAGAAGAAAATGCTGCAATTATTTATAATATAATTATTACATTCCCATGGCAACACCAGAAGGACTGTACAATCAGCAACAGACCCAAACCTGGCCAACAATAAAGTTACACAGTATGTTCTCTTCTGCCTGCCCCAAACGAGGCAGCAATTAGGTGATGGCTATTCTTTACCTGTCCACCCACAGTGAGAACAATCATCCACCCTGCAAAACCTAAACCAAACCCCCAGCCCTCCCCTGCCACGCAAGGCTTATGATTTCTGTTTGTGACATGTTTGGATCCTGGACCTCAGTGAATCATGTGAAATTCTCTATTTGAATGTGCTCATCAAAACCATAGCAATTGATATCCACCTGTCACAGACAAGCACTCCTTATTGTCTGAGGGTGGGGAAGAAGAATCTGCTGGTAATCAGGTACGTGCTGGGCTATTTTGTGAGGCTGTGGTGAACTGCCATCTCCCTGGAGTAAAAGCACATTTCTCATTTACATATTTTTCATATATACATATATATTTAGTAAAATAAAATTTTGCTATGTTTAGTATTTTCTGTCCCTTTGTTGGGAGTCTTATTACAGTACTGCACTCACACCAGAATAACCTGGAAAAAAATGCAAACTAAGATTGTTAAGTGTGGCATTCAGTGCAGTGCTCAGAGATGCTGTTGGTGAGCCCAGGGTTTTCCCACCTGAGCTTTGGCCACACCAGAGGGAGAGCCATCTCCTCCTTCCTTCACAGTGGTTTCATAATCCTGAAGCAGCTCATTAAGAATTAAAGAAGAAAAATTGCACCTTAACTAGAGAACCCTCAACCAGAACATTCTTCTCCTGCATCAGTGAGTGCAGAAGACAAATTTTTCCCTGAAACAAGGAGCTGCCAGAATACCAGTTCTACCTGAGTTCATCCTCACTGATGCTGTTACTTCAGCATATCCAGTGACTGAAGCTCCATGAAATCCCCAGCCTGTGCCCTCCACTGCACTGAAAATGTGTCCAACTTCCATTTCTTTCCTTTAACATTTTTGTCTGCTCACTCTCCACTCCTGACAGTGGACAGAGGAGCCTTCTATTACTCTCCTTCCAACCACCTCTTCTGAAAGCCCCCAGCAATTCCCCTTGACTTTGACCCATCTCCCTTGACCCTGCCCTTCCACAGCCCAATCCAAATCCCCTTTTCCAAGCTTTTCTCAGAGCTCACATTCCCAGAGCCCCAGTTCTCCTCACTGCTCTTCTCTGAACCTCTTGCAGCCATAGGAAACCAAAAGGAAGGTGCTCAAATCCCACTGCAGAGCCACCTGAATCCCAGCGAGGCACAAGCAGCTGCTTAAGCTGACTCTGTTTCCTCCTCACCTCTTCTGCTCCAGCAGACTCTTCCTGCAGCTCTCACTCTCTGGCTGTCCCAGAGAAGCCACTAACTTGCTTTCTCACATCCTGCTCTCATTTATAAACCCTACAGGTGAGGAGGAAGGCTGTGACTCACCAGGTTATGCTCCAAGGGCCCTGTCACCCTCTCCTCATTTTCACTTCATTCCCCATATTTCTAAGCTGAGCCACTGCAAAGGAGCACGTTAGCTGAGCTGTGTTTAAAACATGCCTCGGGGCTACTGACTGCACTGCATCCTTGAGAAAATAAGAATTTACGGTTTATTTTTTGATGTCTCCAGATAAAAACCATCCTATCGCACAGCATGATGTAACGGGGAGAGTGGGACTCTTCCCTTTCTATGTAAATTAACTGCTGATGAGAAACACATACTGTGTAATTAACAAGAACCTTCTCATTATTAAAACAACACTCCTAAACCTGAACAGAACAGACGTCGGCCACTTTCTCCTGAGCACATTTGAAATGCTCTGAATTTTCAGATGCAATAAAGGGAGTTTCCAGTTGGCTGTAGCAACTGTGAAACTAATTTACTCCCCAAAATATTCATCGTGCAGATTAAAGGCCCCCTGAGCTCTGGGGAGCGAGCATTTCAACTGGCCATCACTCTTCAGAGGGTAGTAAGAAGTTTTCAGACACAGGAGTACCAAGTTTTCCTTTCAGGGTTCCCGGGTCTTCAGCAGCTCCGTCCCAGCCAAGGAGGCAAAGCCAGAGGCTCAGGAGGCTCCATGGGTGCAGTTGGGTTGGAATAATCCCATTGCTGGGGCCCTTCCCAGGCTCGGGAGGTTCCCAGAGGGATTACCCGGGCACAACAGAGCCCACCATGACAACTCCACCCGCGGGGTCTGGAATTTGCAGAAAGGAGTGGGGTGAGGGGAGAGGGGATTTAGCCACTTCGCAACTATTCAAGGAATGCTCTTGATTTCCTCTTAACAAGCTCAGGTTGAAAAGCTGTCTTTTGAATTGTTTGAATTTCTACTTCAGCTCTTATTGTGGGGAATCTAACGTCTCAGTAAAATAAGTGAAGAGTCCAAAGGGATGGGAGAAAATGCAGGTTATTTAAAAAAAAAATTTACTTACAATTTTTGAAAGGTAAAATTCTGAAACGTATCTCTGTCCCTGTGGCTGCAAAGGTGCATGTGCCAGCAAGTGCAAGGACTGTGGGTGCCCAGACAGAAACAGGGAGCACAGCAGCCTTGACTTAATCTTACAATCACAGGATGGTTTGGGTTAGAAGGGACCTTTCAAGGTCATCTGGTTTCACCCCCCATGCCATGGGCAAGGACACCTTCCATTACACCAGGCTGCTCCAAGTCCCATCCAGCCTGGCCTTGAACACTTCCAGGGATGGGATAACCTGACTGATTAAAACACAAGTCTCACCCATTTTTATTTCATTTAAATTATTTTTGAGCAATTAGGGGAAAAAAAAAAATCCCTCTTCCCAGCATTTCTGCACCTAAACAACTGTCCAACTTTGATGCAGAAAGAAGCCATACATTCTGTTCCAAACCTCTCTCAAGTCTGAATTGTATTTATATGCCCCCAAAACTGCACGCAGACACAACTGTGCAGCTTGTGTGTTGCACCCACACTCGAAGTGCTTCACTCTCAAAAAGGAAGAAGAAATGCACAGGCATATTCACATTCCTTTCTTTCTCCTCCTTCCCCTCGAGCAGTGAAGGGCACCTTTTAATTTCGGACCCATGGCAGTGGTCAGGCAGCACTGCCATCCACAGCAGTGCAGATGAAGGGAGTACCTGGAGTCAGTGCTGCTGCTCATCCAGCAGTGCTCACGGAACCCACCAAAACAACTCCCTGGGTCGTGCAAGTTTGTCTATCAGCCCTCCCAGCATGCAATTAAAAAAAAAAAAGTAAAATAAGGAAAACAATTTGTCCTGGTGACTCAGAGTCTCCACAGCTCGAAGAAAGCCCTGTTTCTGCAACACTGCATCATGCTGGCTTCACAGCTATTCTCATGGGACTCAGGCTCGTGACTCAACTATTTTCCCCCTGTATTTATTTGCTCATGCACTTACCCATCAAGAAGTTACCAAAATCTGCACACATCATAGGGTCTCGTTAAGAAGCAAATAATCGAGAGAAATTAGTATCACTGGAGAATATTAAAAAAAAAAATAAATTGTTTTTTTTATTGGAAGCCTGGAAATTAAAACTCACCAACCTTTCTGGTGAAAGACTGCACTATTTACCAGAAGTCTTTCTGATGTTAAGATTGCAGTGATGTTCAGCAGCTGATTGGGAAAGACCAGAAAAAAGCATTCTGGAGAAACACACCTCATGCCCCGGCTGCTTTATTTGCTGGGAGTGTTTAACAGGTTCACTTCATTATGTTAAACTCAGAATAGTTTAACTCAACTTCTACCTCACTTCTAAGTCTTTTTATTTCATTTCAGTCCTAGAAACAGGGTTCTGTCCAAGAAAGATGATGCATTCAAAAATAAATACTTCATGCCATGGACATGTATTTCTCCAATAAACTTCTTGTCTTTATTTGCAGCACTTCTAAAGACCTAATATGGTGATTTTTCTTCCAAAAGCAGAGTTCAAGTTTTGCCCATGAGCTCCTCACCTCCTTTTCTTTCTGCTCCTTTCTGTTGCATACTCTCTCACACTCCTGGACTCTGAATTTTATGTTCAGGTTACTCCAAGACCTGTAAGTCAAGTAAACCTTTGATTTGTAGGCAACAACCCTGCCAGGGAAGCTGAACACGAGACATTAAATATTTTATGCTGCACACCAGACACGTGCTAGGGCACAACAGAATCACAGTCACCTCCTCTCTTTGCCAGGAGAAAGCTCAGCATCAAAAATTACCTCCTGCACATAACAGCACTAAAGAACCTCTACATCCCCTCACATATCTTGTAAGCTATAATGCCCCCTTTATAGGGGAGTACAGAAAAGAGCTATCACATCCTGCCACATCAACAGCAAGAGGAAAAAAAAAATGAGGAAAAGAAATAAACTGGAGGGATGCTCAGCTCTCTGAGCACTAAATCACTCTCCCTCAATACCTAAGATTCAGTAAGTCATAACAACACAGAGTCACAGCAAAAGAAAACAAAGAATCCTCTGAAAAACGTGGTTTGTCACTCTGCATTTTGCCCTGCATCTGAGTTACATTAAATCAATACAGTTTGCATTAGGGAAATTATCTTAAAACTTTGCTGTGTCAGCATAGTAGAAATACTGTTCCGTACCACACGTTTTTGGGATTTACCCCTTTCCTTTCATTTCTGCATTTCTGTGCACAAATATACTGGTCATACATTAAATAATTCTAAAATTATAGTCAAAAATACAGTAGAAAATGACTCTGTTATGCATGTAGTAATCCTGAAAAAAATTAAGAACAGTGAAATTTTACCCCATAAATCTGTGGTCATTGAAGATTTTTGTCTATCCCCTGTGATAAAACTCTAGCCACACCTAAGGAAAATCCTGCAGGATCTAAAATGCCCTACAGTAACCTCTTTAGAAAAACATTTACAGTGACTGGATCACAGCACAGCAGAATCTTCACTTTTCCAACATTCATCCAAAACAAAGGATATCACTATGCCAAATCAGTAAGCAGCAACTTTCAAGCCAAGCTTTTCCTATAGAAAACACATGTTTGCCAGAATCAAAGTATTTTCTGGGAGAAGTGTAATGACACCCTGATGAGAACCAGGCAGGTTTTTCAAGTGGCACTCAGTACCTGCCCTGGCATCCCTCCCACTGGCCACCAGGAGTTCAAACAACCCAACAATCGAAAGACACTTCCAGGATTCTTTTGCACCTACTACAGTGAACACTTGGCCAAGTAAGATGAACCAGTGCTCTTCTTGGGGTTAGTCTGGGCTGTGCTGCCCCTGACAAAAAAAAGATGGTATTTTTATATGCCAAGCAGAGAAAGGCACAGCTTTGCACTGCATGTGGTACCAGCATCTTTACAGCTGCTGCTACACCCAGGAGCCCACACGTCTTAAGTCTGTATTAGCTGGTGGTACAAGATCTATGGCCACAATTCATGAACTTCCACATCAGGTTTCAAGTTTAGACCATTCTTCCTACAAAATGTCAGGTCCAAATAAGCTTCTAGTAGGATGTGGCCATGACTAACACTTGTTTAAATGTTACTCTGCTTTAAAATTTGGCTTCTGACTATCAAGATGTGCATGACAGAAGATAAGGGATCATGTGGTAAGAATTACTGCTGTGATTTAACTTTTCCTGCTTTAAGAGAGCTAAAAGCTTTTTTAACACCATGCACTTGTGTATGTTTTATACCTCAATATACCACATTGAATCGATTAACCAGAGCCATTTACAGGTATTGCATCAAACTGTGCACTGCATCCAGGTATTTTATCAGCATCTCATAGCATAGTAAAACTACACAAGCCTCAGAGTGTGAATAAACTTCCACATACAATTTATAATATATAACATTGTATAATTGTATATATTTATAATATATAATTATACATAATATACAATTTATAATATGTGAAGAGCTTATAAACACTCAAGTGGGACTAATTTTTTCCTTTATATTTTTTTACTAGAAATGATTGACTACAGTTTATGTCAATACTGCCTGGAGAATGAGCTGTCACTATAGAAACAGTGACAGCAGTGAAGTCCTTCCTCCCTCTCCTGCGCACAAAAGTCCTGGAACAAACACGTTCTTATTTCTTGTATCATGTGTGCACAGTGTCAAGTCCTGGGCGGAACATAGGGGTTTTTCATTTAGTTTTAAAATGCATTTTTTATTTCCAGTTTTCACATCAGCTTTTCCTTCCATGTAAAAAGTTCCCTAACTCTGGAATTGCAAAATTGCTGGTGAAGCATTCTGAAAACAAAAATAGATGAGCACTGTACTTAAAGGAATTATAATCCATGTTTATTTAAGTTAGATATAAATATAGTTTGGGAATGGGAGAATGTAGCTTGGGGGAGGGAAGGGAGCAAGGGTGAAATTCTGCTTGTGCTGCAAAGAGCCTCAAGTTACTGTACTATGTATTATAACTTTCAAATCAATTCACCAAAATCCTATCAAGTTATCCCCAACCAAGTGACAGATACACTACAGTTAAGCCTGTATAAAAATCCTTTGACTTCAGGTAAGTTTGCACAGGTAATGGATCACTTAATGCAAGTGCTGCTGTGCAATCAGGCCTTACTTTTCCAATACACAGGTATGTTTACCAACTGGAGATGAGAGCTCAGAAGATGAAAAGAAATATTTTACAAGCACTGTATTACTCTCTTAGAAAAGAGTTTGATAAATTTGGTGGTGACAAGAATCATTTTTTTTTGAAAATAAACTGAATGGCAGGTTAAAGATGCGTGTTAGGGGAAAAAAAAGTTGCAAAAGAGTAGTAAAACAGCAGCACTTTATCATGAAGAGAAGTTTAAATCTAAAAAGACAGCCACAAATGGCAAACCCCCCATATCTCTTCTCCCTGACTTCCTTCCCTTTCTGAACCCCTGCACCAAGGCAATGCTCTCATGCGGCCACTGAAGGTTTTTTGACATGGCAGAAGGCTGAAAGGCATATTTCTCTCTCTCTCCCTCTCGCATTCAGAAGGGCTGAGCACAAGAGGAGCTATTCAAGCCGTGGCGGAGTGCCTCACAGAGCCTGCAATATGTTCCCAGTTGGCAAGCAGGGCTGTGTTTGGACAGTGAGCCCAGCCATCCCCTCGGCAAACACCGGCATTCCTGCGCCGCGGCGCGGGCAGCGCTGCGCGCCCTTGTCGAGGGCTCTCGCAGCCCATCAGGTTTGGGCTCCAGAACAAACACCTCTTTGTGCCCTGCTCACAATTCAACAGGCTTAACAAGGAGGAAAAAAAAAAAAAAAAAAAAAAAAGAAAAAAAAATTGCCTCCCCCCATTCNGACAAAAAAGCTCTCTCCCTCCACTCAGCATTAGGTCAAGATCCAAAAAAATATGCAAAAGCTGAAAAACAGGGAGGAAATGCCATGGAATTATATTTAAGTGTATCTTTAGTGGCTTAAACTTTTGGACAGTCTCACAAATCTGCCTTTGGGTACTTATCTGGTTCCTAATGCTATGGCTTTTTGAGTGTTTTGAAAGCAACAAATAGAAATCACCAAACGACAGACAGACTGGAAAGCACTGGTGTTGCTGCAAGTTAAGTGGGGTGCATTAAAACTCAAATACCACCCTTGGCCAAAGAACAGCCAGCTGCAGCTTAGATCCAGTGTCAGCAGCTGGTTCTGGGAGCCTTCCCCAGACCTGCCAATGCACAGCCAGCTTCTGCCTCTCTGGATCACACCTGCCTTGCAGGAGGGCGTGGAGGTGTCCACACCCCCTCGCCAGTCTCCCATCCCCTGTTCTGGCAGAGGAGCTGTGACTTTGGGGCTGTACTCCCTCCCCTCTGCCCCACCTCGCTGCATCCCGGCAGGAACGAGCCAGGGCTCCATCTCCACGCGTGGTTACGGTGTCACTCCTGTTGCAGGAAGCTGGGGAGTCTTTCTACCCCAAAGAGACTCTGACACAGGGCACCAGGTCTTCAGGCAATCCATGGGAGGAATCAGCTCTCCCTGCCTGATGGGTGATCCATCTTAACTAGGACTGTTTTGCACTTGTGGAATTCATTGACTCAGCCCTAACGGAGAGACCCGCAACTTCCAGACTCAAACATCCTGCTCCAAACAGATGAGTGCAGTGGCAGATTCTGTAGGAGAAAAAAAACCCTCAAAATTACAAAAATCCATGAGAACAGCCCTGTTTGAATACACTAGGTTATGCCACACAGCCAAAGGGGCATAGTCCTTGCCTCACTGCAATCCCACCTCCTGTTTGGAATCTGATGCTCAGCCCTAGCACCCTCAGGAGCTGAGCTGGAGGTGGGTTTTTTTGGTTTGTCAACCCAGCCAACAGTTGGGTTTGAGAAGGGGAGAAGCAGAGACTAGAACAAGGAGTAATTTTCTATTCTGATACACCCCAGTCCAAGAATAACCTTCTAAATAGCATCTTGACACACTCATCCAATGAAGAGGGGCAAATTCCTTCTCTGAAGCTTCAGAAGGCATTGTGCAAAATAAGGAGGCGCAGAAGAAAGAGGGGACATGGGAATCTTGAAACTCAGGGTTGGTTTGTTTTTTTTTAAAAAAATCTACCTCCCAGATTCCAAGGCTGCTCATGGCAGCACCACATCTCTCAGGTACTGCCCTCCAGCCCTCAGCAGAGCTTCATAAATGTTAGGAGAGCTTGTACATATGGAAAAAGTCTGTATTTACACTGCAATAATACACCACTCACCATAAGCCTAAACATGAAGCCCAACCAAAGGGCTTCACCTAAATGAAGGGGATGGGGGTCTCTTTAAACATAAAGTGCAACAAAATTATACCACGGAAACTCTGGGACATTATTCAAATCATCCACATGACTAAAACATCCCACTTGCGCCAAGTTTTGTTCAGGCTGACTTCAGCTTTCTGCTTAAACAAACCTCAGGCAATACTGACATCATTTGTAGCAGAGGCACTATTTTATTTAAGCTTGAAATCTGAGGGTGTTGGGTAGATTACCAAATAAAGAGTTGATTTTTCATCTAAAGAATCTCAAATGACCTGACTTCAAAGGCTGGATTTAGACTTACTAAGCCAATGGAAAACAAACATCTTTAATCTCCACACTGACATTAAACTCAAACAGAAAATAACTCTGGGAAAAGCCCTTTATGGTCAGACTACTACACAGAAATAGGGGAAAGGTGGGGAGGGGGGGGTGTGTGGAAATTTAGATTATTCTAGGTGAATAGCCTGGCCTCTCAGGCAAGGTTACCTAGTTCCTCTCTTCCTGGTATCTTTTTCCAGCCCATTTTACTGCCCTCTTCTTCAAATGTTAAGTTTTGTTAGGCACTGAGCCTAGATTAACACACCTGAACACTAAGAATTTACTCCAGGGCAAATCCAGACATTTAGATACATATCCAAACTACTAAATTAGCCATCCTCTGCACTGAGGTGCTACTGCACTTTAGCTAAGAAAGAAGTTGCACATGAAAGAACAGAGCACTAAGTCATTGTGTTTTGGCCACAGAGACACCAAATTATTAGACCTAAAGCCTTATTTCAGTATAGGATTCAACACTAATTACTCCTCATCTTTCAAGACTAGAAACTATGTGCCTTGCTAAAAAGGACACACTAAAATCAATTATCTTCTTCCCCACCTCAAAACCAACAGTTTTCAGAAACTCTCAGAAGCCCAAAATACATAATATAATACTCCCCAGAAGAAGAGAGAGGGCAGAGAAGGAAACCATGTCCTTTACCACCGAATACTGAGGAATGTGGTCACCAAACGGTACGTAGTGACAACACAGAGGTGACAATCCGACACAGAGATGGACCAGGCAGTGGGCTGAAAGGCAGGAACTGTTTAACAATGAACAATAGCAAAACAACACTCAAAGGAGATACCACAAAGTGCTTGAATTACTAGATGAAATCTATTTGGGGGGATTCCAACACAGAACCCAACACAGCACACACATCCTTTCTTCAGGCACGAGGAGGTACGTGATCTCATGAAAGCTGTTGCAAGCCTCACGACTCAGACTTACAACTTACCCACAAGTAATAACATGCCATCACATTTCTTTTTCAAACATCATTGCCCTTCTTCTGAAAAGGAATAGCAAGTTTCCTGCTGAATAAATTGAGGGAGCCTCATTATTTGAGCACGCTAAGTGAGCCTGTCAATCACTTACATAAATACATACAATTAGTTTGATCCAGAAAGAGCCTCAAAACATGCAATTCTCAGGCCTCAGAAACCTGAGCAACTCCAGGGTGCACAAAGTATCTTGCAAAGACAGAGTTAAACACACAGTGTGAAGCTTAAAGACAGGAAGGGACAGAAATACAGTATGAAATGGAGAGGTCCAAGTGCTCCCTTTGCACAAAGGCACTGAAGCATTCATCCAAGTTTTTTGGTTTAATTCTACTATTCCAGTGTTGTCAAGAGGCACAGAAGGTTGAACTCCACTCTCTGGTCTACATCTTTGTGGTGTAAACCATAAATCAGCTCTGTTTGGTTAACAGAACAGTACTCTCTCAAAAAGCACATGATGTTTGGGGAAGCTTTGGAAACCCTTCTCTAATCCATCTTCCAACTTGAACTGCAGAGGGTACCAGTCTCCACAGGGCAGAGCAAGGCAGACAACCCATTACCTACCAAATACAACAGGCCCTGGGCAGGTGCCCCAGCAGCACACAGCAGGAGCTTCTGCGAGGTCACCACACCTTGATTTCATCTGCAGGCTTGCCACCAGCTCCAGGGAGATGTCTCAATTTGACTTGCCAAATCAGAAGTTTGAGAACACAAAATGCACAATGCTGGTACGGGGAAAGCACTTTGAAATATTCTTGAATGGAACTGTTGAATATTCACGGCCAGAAGTAGATCAGCTGCAACCAGAGTGGAAAAGCACCCACAGCCCAGCCTCCTCCTTCAAAACATCAAGCTGGGAATTTGTGATGTATACCTTCAGAAAGGTCTTCAAGGAAAGACAGCCCAAGGTTTAACTACAAAATCTGCTTTTGTCCAGATGTGGAAAATAGAAGGAAAATCCATTACTACTGAGGATACAGAGTAGACAGAGCCAAACTCTTCCACAGCACTGCAAGGGGAGGCAACAGAAACTGAAACACGTGATTTTGCAATCACATATAACAAGGATTTTTTCTTCTTGTTTTTTTCCACTCACCATGAGGGGGATCAGATGCTAGAAGAGGCTGCCCAAAGAGGTTGTGGACTCTCCATTCCTGGAGGCGTTCCAGTCTCTGGTGGAAAAACCCCTGAGAAACCTGCTTTGACTGACTTTATAGAGCTGGATGGACTGGATGGCCTTTGCAGAACCATCTAACCTAAATCAGTCTATGGCTTAACTCTGTAGGAAAAACCATTGGCTTTAATGCTGCACATAAGCCTTGAAAGTGCTGCCTATAAAAGCTTCTTAAAAAATACAAGAATTAGAAACTAAAGGCATCAGAACAGCATGAAATGTACCATACTAGTGAAGAACGTTTACATAATACAAAGTTGCTACTCATGTCTGTTAAGTGAGTTACAGTCTGCTAATTACTCCACTTCATGGCATCCTGTTTCTTACGAACCCACCAGGCATGAAAAGAATGTGAAGAATATCAGGTAGAAAACACCTGGAAATCTCTTCTGCCACAATTTGTTTCAACACTTACTAATACTGTGTGAATTATTTATACAAAAGGGTAGGAATGCACCAGAGTACCAAGCAAAGTCTTTAAAGAATCTCTGAGACATTTCATTTTCAGAAGCTGAACCTGCCACCTATCAGTTTTCCTCTGATGGAGGGTAAACAGCGAGGGCAAAGCAGCTTTTCCCTTACAAGTGTTGCTTTTAAATACTCCTGCCATTAGCAGAAGTTCCTAAATCTGGCAGGTCACAGTTGATATGATCAAATAGCACACAGTTATTTAACAAAGTCCACTGGATAAAAATTACTCTGCTTGCATTCATCTTTGAACAGGGAAATTGTTTTTGCTTTATTCAATTCTGAGACTGCTGTTAAGAAAGCCTATTAAGAAAGATCTTTTTAAGCTCTCTAAAGTATAGTTGGATACTTTGTACCACTTCTACTCATGATCAGCATTAAAATCAGTATAATCAGGTAATTTCAGGGCTTTAGGGAACCATGCTCTACCATCTGGGGACTGACCATGCTGGAGCAAATCAGGTGCAACTCCACTGATGTTGAAGGAATTAGTATTAGTTTTGATGATTTTATAATCCTGTATATAAAGATGAATTTTTTCTATACCAAGTTTTCTAATGCTTAGGACTGTTTCCAACACAAGCAAAGGAAAAACTCCAGACTTAAAGATGCCTCAATCTAGTCAGCATGCTTTTTTAGTCCAAATCAAATGCCACCACCCTGGGGGTACAGGGTTCTGCCTGCACCCCCAGGTTACACCAGAAGATGAGGCATATGCTTCATTTGAGTATTAGGAACATTAACTAGGTCAATGGTTACCAAATAAACAAGGCATTCAGACTTCCAGTCACTCCAACAAACCAAGCCCCCTTCTCAAGTGTCAGGAGACAAGCACAGCTTAGAAACAGATTTAGAAATTAAATCTTTGATCAGCAGTTTTCCTCCAAGTTCAAGATTATCTTGGTTTGTGTCTCTGGCGAGCACAAGATGATAATTTTGTAAAGCTCCATCAGTGCTGTTTTAAAAGGTAACACCATTTATTTTAGTGGTGCATCATAAAAATGTATGAAGTCACCACGAGCTGGGTCAGCACCATCCAGTGCTGTCTCCATCTCTATTCCAGCTGGGACAGCCACCCATACGACGGTTACTTCGCTCAGCAAGAATATTTAACACGTGAAAAATACTCAAGTTCTTAGAAAACACTTCTGGGGGTTTCCTGGTTTTTCCTGAGACATGGGAGAGTGATTTGCAACCACCCTGCACATGCAGCAGCAGGCTCACTTCCAAAGGATCCTGGCAAAGGGGGATGCAAGAAGACGGACAAGCTGCGGGAGCAGGTGGATGTCAGAGTTGTCTCTGTGATGAGGCAGAACAGAAGGGCTGCAAATCGGGCAGGTGCTGCTTCCCAGCAGGGTTGTGGGTTGTGCCATCCTGCCACAGGGCCGTGGGAAGGGCTGCCTTGGAGGGGGACAGAAAACAAACCACAAAATCACCCCAGGCAGCTACCACAGAAAGTAGCGAGAACTGAGGATGCTTTTTTTCAAATGTAAGAACTCCCCAGACAACAAAACCAGGTGAATTTTCAGTCCTCTCCTCCCCAGCAGGACTCTGCCTACGAGTGGAACCAAAGAATACATAAATGTATTTTCATATAGGAGAAGTATTTAAAGCCCAATTATTCCCCTAATTCCTATTTCTAATAAATCACCTTTACTTCATAAAAATGGGAATGAGGATGCAAAGACTTTTTGAAGACGAGACCATTTACTTCTGCACATACTCACACTGAAGGGGAAATTATCTACACTTCTTTTCTAAAGAATGAAAAGCTTTTCCTCTGGTAAATAAATAATTAATTCAAAAATTAATCCTGTTTATTAATTGCTGCCTTTTGAACAAGCAAAGCTTTTACTTGTGTCAAAGCTATTAACAGTGGCAGTTGTACATTAAGCAAATTAAATATTCAGCAGCCTCACTCCAGTGCCCTTCTGTAATTGCAGATCAGTTACCAACCACCCTGTCTCTTTGGTAAATAAAAGGGTATTTCTCCACTTATTTTAAAGCTGATTTCAGATTTCAATAGAGACTTTATGCAAATGGTTATGATGATTATTTAAGTGTCCAGGCAATTTTTGCTGCTAACAGGAAATACAGCAAGAGTGTGCAGTTCCTACGAGCTGAACCCACTCCATGTTTAGAATTCCTCAGATGCTCGAGCACCATCATTTCAGCATCAGGGCAACAGCAACTGAAGTCCCAGTTAGGGTTGTCTAAAACATCCTGCAAGATTAATGAGAGGTGGCTAGCTTGTAGATAAAGTATGAAATAAGGATGGCCTGAAAGGTTTTGAAAGCAACAGATTCCATTTCACAGCAAAATAACAGAGAGCACCAAGTGGAAAGCTCTGCTCTGTTAATACAAGCTTGAACGTGCATTAATTCTTTTACCTCCTATTAACTGTGGGGAAAGACTCCACGTGTCTTGTTTTCCACTGTGATCAGGGACCCATCTGGGACCAGAAACCAGCAGCAATTTCTGTGCCACTGACTCTTTCTATGGCACAGCATCTTCTGTGACCAGCCACCAGCTGCACCAATTTCACCTATTTTCTTGAAAAAATTTGGCTCAGTCACTACAGAACTACTGTAGGACAGAAGGAAGGTGGTGTCAGCATCTTTTTTGACAAGTTATTCCATTACCTCCTTGGGGAAGGATACTGGAGGTCCACTCCATGACAGGAGGGACCAAGAGCTCCATCAGCCCTTGCACACAAGACCTCTCTCCTCAACATTAATGTCCAAGTGTCACTCTAGGCAAAATGGTTCCAGTCTCTAAACTGTGTTTAAAGGGTCTGTGAGACACTGAGCAGATTATAATAGAGAAATCAATGGAGGGGGCTGTTCTGGGCACAAGTGAAGCTCCCATACAGTTCCCTTACACTGACAGCCTCCTGGAGAACCAGGAACTGCTCATTTTCATCAGTTCTTGAACCAAGGGCAAAGATTTTAATTTTGGCCTCTTTCAGCACAGTTCATCTGCCCAAAGATGACTCTGTGGACCCACAGCCAGCCAGCAGAGCCCTCTGTGCACTGCACTCCCAGCTGAAGCAGTCAGGGGGTATGATGTCTAACTGGAGAGCGATGGAAGTACCAAAGCTGGTCCCAGTTTGCATTTGCTATGAACTCCATGTGAGGTTTACTGATCTACTATGGGCAAAGAATAATCCGTAAGACCCATCTGTTCTAAGGCACATGATTTTACACATTATTACTTACAGGGAGATGTGTTTAATGGGAGAAAAAAAATCTGAAATCTCAGAAAAATCCAAGTTCATTGTGTGTTCAGGCTCCCTTTTGTATTAATTAGCATGACATTATTGTCACAGTGTTCTAAACACACACTGTGCACATCTGCACACTCAACATGCATCACAGCAATATACATATTCCATAATAGATGCAGACTGGAAAAAGTCCTGTCCCAAAAATCAAAAGTGTAATGAGATTTTTTAAAAAAAGCTAAACAGACAGTGCTACATGCAGGATTACAAAGGCCACATGGAAAAGCATTAAGACGTCGAGATTTTACAAAGTCTTTCTGGGTTATTCACTGTTACAGCAGCAGCTAAAATTACACTTGAACCTGGGCCTGCCTTGCAGCATCCCATAATCAGCTCAAATTGCAGGTAATGTGAATCCTCCTGCTAAGACAGCTTTGTAAGATGCCATTCAAGGTAACACATCCCTGGAAACAGGTGCAGGTAAGGCACATTTGTGGGTCTGACTTCATGAGCTCAAAGAAGATGAGCTACAAGACCGACCTCAAGGTGTCCTCACCATCTCCTACAGCAGCATGGAACAGACAGGCAAGGGGGTCTGCTGGACATGGGTGGGATGTGCAGGTCACTTCTGGAGTCACCAAAAACTGATATAAAAAGTTCCGAAGAACTTCATATCCACAAACTCCCCATCCATCACACAGATGAACTGATAGCCTGAATTTTCACTACTCACCCAAGCAGATTGGAAAGTGAGAATACAACTCCACACAGTGCTGCCACAAAACTCAAAAAACAGCTTGAGGGTTGGAAGCAGATTTGGAGATTGGAAATTAGCAGGATTAACACAAAAAGGAAGTGGAGAAGCAGCCTTCAAACTTTTAGTAGAGAAGGATGACTATTACTACTGATCATTCCCCAAAGAGTTTGCACATGAATCAACTTTCATTCAACTGAACGGATTGGTGAATGCAGAAGTGTTTAATAAACAACTAATGTTTGGAAATATTTTCATTCCACAAATAAAGGACACAAAAACTTGCTGTTCCTCCTGCACCAGCAGGGTGAATCCTTGCAGGCATCAAAAGCACTTGGCACAAGTCTAAGCAAACAAGTGGTGGGTTTTAGATACAGGGATTAAGGTCTATGACATTGAAATCACCACTGCCAAATATATAATCTGTTAATATATACACATTTAAAACACAAGAAGTCTTGACCAAGAAGAGGACAAACTGAGGAGCTTTGCCAGAAAGTTTATTTTCTGCTCCTTTGGTCTAATGGTTGAGATCAGTCTCTAACAAAACATTTGCTGGCACACAGTTATAAAATTTCTCATTTTTTAAAGTTTGTAACAGGTTGCTGAGGAAAAAGGAAAATCAAAGGTGTAAATAAAACCACAAATGTTACATGAATGTCTGGTATTCTGACACTGGACTTAACAGAAACATTTTTCCTTTATTGCAAACCACAATCCTTGATTTTTAATACTTGAATCTCTAAGCATGCATTTGAAGCTTCTGCTTTGTACTTTGAACCAGAGATACAGACCATGATCCATTCCCACCTTACAGACTCCAGGTGTGAAGAAATCGTAGAAACCAACCTCAGGTTGAAAGAGGAAAGTAGTTTCAGAGGTTTATTTAAGGAGTCCCGTTGTCTTTAATACAAGAAAACACCAGACAAGTAATAAAAAGAGTTAACTGCTGCAGTCTAAACTTATTTTTCATACAATTTTGTCATTAACAATCTCATTACCAGCTTATACTTCAAGTCAAGCAACTGTTACTGTTTAAATTCTTAAGACTTTAAAAAGAAATGAACATAAGATTTGTTAGAATAATAAAACAAAATTTGAATTTTCTGGTTCACATTGGTATATATCAAACATACCAACTGTTTAGACTTTGTTCTAAAAACATTGTTTTAGAACAGTTGTCAGTCATATAACCTTATTAGAAGGCTGAAACAAAACAGACAGCAGACAAAACCCTAACAAATTTTAAAAAAAGCATAGCCAAGAAATGGCTATACTTTTAAAGAAAAATAAAGTCTTCAACTCCTGAGGACTCTTGTGGGTAATAATTCAACAGTATAACAACCATAGCTATGCATGTATTTGCATCAGCTGGACGACAGAAGAACACCAGAGCATACCAGATGTTGCTTTCCAGCTGCACATACTCTCCCATTAAAGCTTTTTATACATTCAAAACGTTGACAGCACTGAAGAGGGGAAGCTCTAACAAGTTAATGCCAGCACCTCAGTGGACACAAGACATTGCCTGCATGGATTTACCATCATCACTGCTCTGGCTGACTCATATTCCTCCCCAAAAACAGGCCTCTAAACCAAAACATGACATTCCCTACTTTCTCCAGCTCATTTGAAAATGAATGGCTTGTTTGATATTGTCGTGTTTTGAAACAACATACTTTTGTCTCCCCAGTTGTGTTTATGAAGCCTAAGGTTGGTTAACAACGTTGAAGGACACATTTTTGCCACATTACTGAAGGAATGCAGTGAGCTATCCTGGCAACCTGAATACTAAAAAATAATTTACATTATAAAACCTGAGAGCAGGAATAACCAGAAAAATATTTTCACGATCTTCCTTCCAACTACCAAGTTAGGGGTTTTTTTTATTAACAAATATTTGCATTATTAAAGCTTTATTAGCATCTGCTGAAAAAGCTCAAGGTGAGGGAAAAATGACCATGTTGAAAGACAGTTTCTTTCACTCTCCCTTCTGACAAGCTTTCTGCATTCCTGTGCCAAGGGCATGTCTGGCCAGGGACAGCCATCTCAGCTGCTGTGATGAAAGCAGGCATTGCATTTGATCTGCCGAGAGCCCTCCTGGGCATTGTCCTGCTGACCCCACTGGAGCAGTGGCATTGCCCCCCAGCATCCCCCCAGCCCTGTCCCCTGTGCTGTCTGGAGGCTGCAACACCACTCAGAGCTCACTGGCTAAAACTGCTGCCTTTGTAACAACAATACGTGTGTTTCAGCAAGAGTTGGGCTACCAAAAAGGCCACGTTGGAAAGCTCTTTGGTTTTCCTCTGTTCTGCACTCCCAGGATTTTATAAGCCACTTTTAGAAGAGATTTAAGAAAAAAAAAAATTTAAAAACTAATCACATGCCAACAAAGACCCCCAAAATTATCATCATGTGAAAGAAACCTGCTTTACACCCTAACTGCGTTGCATTTCATTGAAGGAGTATGACAGGCACGTTGTTATTGCTCTAGAGAATGAACTGCCTCTTTCTACAGCAGCAGCTGCACCTCCTTCCCCCAGCACTCGTCCTGGCAGTGCTCCCCATCTTGTGCCAAAGGGCAAGGACTGACATCCCCTCCAGCTTCACACAAACCCAGTCTTTGTAAAGGCCTTAATCCAGTTTCATCCCACCAAAGTTTGGGTTCCTGAGGTGCCCATGAACACCCTGTCCATGCCTCCTGTTGTCCAACACACGCCTTGGGATGCCCTTCCCATTACGGAGAGAGCCAAGCGCTGGGTGTCCACTCTGCCCACCTCCAGTGACTGCATGAACTTACATGAGACACTGGAACTCTTTGATCACTCATCAGACTAACAAGTGCACCAGAAGTAAAACTGTCTCACAGTTATTTCGTTTTCAGTTTCCATGGGATTTTTCAGATTGTTTGGATTTCTCACCTTCTGTGCTCTTCATTTCTTTCCAGTGAAATGTTTACTGACAACTATTGGTAGGCTAATACAAAAACAAGGGTTTGAAATTATTTGCTTCTAAGCCATGGAGACCAAATATCTGAGTAATCTCTCCAAAACCCAAAAATGTGAGAAACTGAGCAAGTCCCCGCATGTTAGTCAGATGAAAAAAGCATTACTGCAGGGACATGGGAAATGAAACTGTCATCTCTGTGCTTTGATGTGCAGAGAAAAGTATCCTTCTGTATGTTCTAAAAAAGTAACTGTGATCACATCCTGCTATTCAATACCTTGCATTTCAACAAGGAGGACTGTTTGATATTTTTAACAAATAACAGAAATAAATCGAGGCTCTATTTCTGAAGTGTCTAAAGCCATGTGCCTTCCCCAGCCCTCCAATAGCTCCTGCTGCTCTCCTTCCTCTTACTCCAGAGGCTGAGGACCTCTCCAAGGCAGTGCTTTCTGATTTTATTTAGTATATTTAGCTGGCCCCTGCAATAGACTAGTTTCCTTATAAACAAGTTATTGTAATCACAGGTGTTTCTACTGAGAATTTAAACATGGAATAGACAAATGGACTTACGTAGGTGGAGCAAGAAGGGAAATGGACTCTCACTGTCCAGAACCTCATGCTATTTGGCTGCAATATATGTATTTTCCTATACAGAAGCTAATCAACAGCTACACTGTTCTCAGGGAGAACCTGGGATGGGTATGGGGAACTACAAATCCCTCCCTGCCTCTTTAGCAGCTGACAGTACAAAGACAGAAGGAAGTTAAGAAGCGTTGGGAAGCCGCGCTACATCTGCATCCCCAAAACATTATTGTTATGATTAAGTAATAAGGAAAAACAAAGCAGAAAGATTCCCTTCCAAGCCGTTCAAATTTTCCAGGCGATGGATGCCGATTAGTCACACCACAACTATTCCATCAGAGGGATGGAGCAAACACATCCAGGCTGGCGGGCGATGCGGCCACGCCGCACCTCGGAGCATGACATGACGCACAGATGCCGGCAGTGTGTGTGGGGGGGAGTGGGGGGGACGACTTGCTCCACACATCTGTTCTGGTGGGAAAAAGCCCTGCTGGTGTTTTGTCAAACGGCTCCATTAGTAACGAATCCAGCTGTTTCACATGGGATAATCCGTGTTGCAACACTTCGCTCGGCGCGGAGCGGTGCCCTGCTGGTCGTGCTCAGCCGTAGCTCCGATTGCTGAGGGAGATGCCACTGGACTTTTTTGGACAAATGAAAATGCTCAGCGCAGCTGTCTGTGCTTCAAGGAATGTCAAAAGAAATCGCTTCTCCCTGCCATGTATGGATTTTTCCCTGGAAATCACAATGTACTCTGGCATTGAGGCAACTGCCCGCTGGCAGCGCAGAGATCGGCCAAGGGCAAGGGTAGTGCTGACCAAGGTTTCAGCCTAAGGACATGAGAGGCTCAGAGTTATCACCAGCTCAGGGTTCAGCTTAAGGCTTGGGGAAAGGAAAAATATGACTATCCCCCTCCCCTTGGTAAATCCCTGAATGAAAATAAGTATATGATTATCAGTGTTCAGACTCCAAACTGAAAACTGAAGCAGAGTATTCCAGTGCTTAAGGTCAGAGTTTTTGCTTACAACCCTTTTCTATCACAGCCAAAACTGATGCTGCCTCCAAACACAAGATGCTAAACCCTAAGTCCTACTGAGATAGAAACTACCATGGTAACATCTTCAACCATCTACAGGTGCAGCACTGCTCCCTTTTGAGACACCCCCACCCTGCAGGGTAGACCTGGAATCTGTGCTGGTTTTCCCCACAGAGCTCGGCTTTCAGACTTTGTGAAGCTGCAGATAAACCCGAGGACAGAGCCCCTTTGTGTGCAAGGCCAGGTGGGGAGCTGGGTCCTGCTGTTGGCAGACACCTCAGAGGAGCCTCTCTTTGTCCACAGGTAACAAAACCCTCCGTTTCCAGCAGATACAGAACAGTGGCTAACATGATAGGAAAGCATGTGCACCCACAAAGTGAAGCTGATGGGGATATTTTATAGGGGAAAAAGAATAATCAGTTTCAAGAAGACACTCAGAGGCCAACAAGGAGATTTCCAGCTTTCAGGCAGTAGCAAAAAATTTAAAAAGGGCAATGGAAAACAGCCAAGTGGAAAGGAAAACTAAGTCACAGATACACATCCAGACAGAAGGTTTGTGTATTTCTGAGGTTCTCTCTCACTGAAGCACAAAGAGAAACAGCTGATGGACAAGTTTCCACTTTTCTAAATGTAAATGAAGCTCTTGGGTAAAAATCTCCACCTGCACAGACATAAACCTGTGTTTATACTTAAGCACTTGGCTGTTTCTCTGCCTCATGCACAGACCAAGGGAGAGACAGATTTACAGCCTTCAGACCCCATCCAGACCCTTAGCTGTGGTCAGCCTGTGAGATCACGTATCACTTTGCGAGGTGCAGGTTTTGGGGTGAAAAGCTATCTTGTATCTCAATAAAGCATCAAAGGAAGAAGATGCTGCCATGTACCATGGCACTTCGGTGAAGACTGGCTGTTTCAAACAGCTTCAGAAGCCATCCAAAACCATCCACGACTCGAGGAAAAGTAGCACATGGTCAGCTGGGCTTGCCTGCAATTCCACCGAACACATGGGTGCAGATGATCATGCTCAAAAAAAATCCCAAACCTAAGAAAATCCCAAGGCACTCAGTACTGCGGCATTTCAGGAATTCTATAAATTCTAACTTTTTGAGTTAATCTGAAGAATTTTTGCTTGTTGCACTTCAGCTACAGCATGGTGGAGAAATGAAAAACGTGCCACCTGAAATCCTGAGGAAGAAGTTCTCCTGAACTATTGTGACTACTCTCACTTACAGCTGCCAAAGTGACAAAGGCAACTTTTAGTGTGGAACAATAATGCAGGTACAGAAGTCACAAGTGTTTCCTGTGTATGCTGATGCAAGAAAACCCCAAACATGCAGATCAAGTTGCAAGCAAGTCAGGGAGATCCAGAGCAAGGCAAACTGGCATTCCTTGCCTGAATTTGAAATAAGATGTGCCACACTTTCCCAAGTCCAGAAGAAGCAGTGATTCTCCTGGTAATCAGACAGAAAAATGAGACAACAGAAAGGGAGGCCAGTGCTCCTGTACTGAAGCATTTCTATCACTCTGAAATCAGGGAGGTATTTTCTCTTCACACAGCATCCTTAAATGAAAGAGCTCCTGAGCTGGTGGCAGGGAAAAAGCAGGGATTCCACAGATGGCCCCTTCGTGCACCCCTTACATTTTACTGATCCCCAACAAGTGTCTTGAATTTCCCTTTAAAATAAAAAATTGGTTACCAGGTAACTCAAAGAAAGAGTCCTGCCAGCAGATCTCCACAGGATCCAAGTGACAGCTGACTGGCACCTCCTTGGCTCAAGTGTCCCTTGGGCATCTGAAGCTCCCATTGTTTTCTCTGCAGTTCAGCAAATGTTCAGTGTAATTCATAGCAGAAAGATGCTTCAGGTGACCAAGTGTAATGGATCCCTTCTTTATGGGCAGGGCTTCATGAGCACCATGCACAAGAAACAATAAAAAGGGTCTGACAGACAAGAGGGTCCCAGACTGCTCTTCTGCCCCATTGCTGCCCAAAGCCTGTGGCACACACCCCCAACAAGCTTAAAGCACACATAAACTGAACAAAAAAAATTCAACAAGGTGGCTTTCTTGAATTCAGACCTTCTAACAGGTAGTTCATCTTCCTAACTCACCATTTTCCTACCAGGATGTCTAATAAGTGACTGCGGAAACAGGTTTGTGAGCTAGTCCTGCTGAAGTGACACTCTTCATTCTTATTCTCATTTCTCCCCCTTCTTTTGCCTCTTGCACTGTGGGAACTGAGACTAAATGGCAGATCATCAGTTTTTCCCTCCTGACCAGGCTAACAGGTCAGACAAATGCCAGCACCAGGTAAAGGAAACAGAGGGAGATGACGCGGAGGGTGGAGAGAACATCATGAGGTCACGTCTTGCAGCAGCAGCTCTCCATCAGGTCAGGTCACAGCTATCAAACCACAGTTTTTCCAAAGTCCAAAACAACTGCCATTTTTATCAATAAAAACTGTCTTCCACTCATACAAAAGCACAAGGAAGAGAAGCACTTTAGGGCAGTCCAAGACAGAGCAGCCACTAAACTGAGCTGGACGCTCTACCAGCAGCAACACAGCCACAGCAAGAACAAAGCAGCACTACCCACCCTTTGAGATACCGTTAAGAGAAAGGTTTTTTTCTATCTTAGAGATACTGTAAGATGTACTAACTTAGGTAAAACACAAAAGAGAAAGAATCAGGAGAGGCAGAAAAGGTTTAGGGTTTCTTTTGTGCAGTGGAACAGCGTTGATGGATGCCAGCAAATCAAGTAAATTGAAGACAGGGAATAAAATACTATTTTCACTTCATCTCTGTCCAGAAAAATACAACTAAAATTTTAACCATGATCCTCTACAGTCTCCTATCTTTGGAGCAAGTTGCCTTGGCCAACACTCTCTCAGACTTTTGGCATCTGGTTTCTCCCCCATTTACCCAAAAATCCTCTTTAAAAAAAGCAGCGATTTGGAGCAAGTACTTCACACGTGTGCTCTGAACCAACTTCTGAGGGGGGCAACTTTGCACCCCTGGCTGGTCAAGAATGTGAGGGGCCCCTGACCCCTCTGCAGCCAGGCACAGGCTCTGACCCCACTGAGCTGCTCTGGCCAGGTTTCCCAGGTCCAGCTCACCAAGGAGAGGCACTGGCTGTCTCCAGAGGGAGTCACAGTGTCAGCTCCACACACAGCAAATACAGCCACGGACAGGAGAGCCACTTTTCACTGAGGAGGGTGGAAACCACTGCTACAAAGTGCAGAAAACACAGCAGCTCTGATGACAGCCATGTGGAAACCTGCAGAGCTCCACAAGAGCCCCACGTTCCTTATCAGCAATGCTGCATGCTGTCAGCTTTTAAGGGCTATCTGGCTTGAAAAGCGATTTTTCAGTCTCTAACTGCATCTGTACTTAGAACAGAATCACTGCTGCTTTAATGACTCTCATTACGTTTTTAATTATAAAAAGCTCCATTTAAAATTGTCCAGAGATTTGAACAAACTGCTTTCAGCAACTCACTAAACCCAAGCAAGATAGGACTAACCACTACACCTACCTGGCACATTCATCTTAAAGGAAAAATAAAGCAAGAAAAAATAATGCTCCAAATTGGATATTCAAAGTGATCCTTGTGCTACATCCCCTCAAATGATGAAACAAGGGCTTTAAAAAGCTACAAGCAGAGCAGAGACAGTAGTATTGAAGGAATATTGGAACTACACAGCCTGTGGTTAGAAAATAGCTACAGATCTATTTCTGGCATAGCAGTTGGCTCAAGAAACTCCCTAATTCATTTAACCCATCTTGTGCATAAGCTCTTTTGGCTTCATATGGAGTGGAAATAACTGTGTGAATGAGCAGCAGTTGGTAAACACCACCTATCACCTTGCACACCTCTATTTCTTTTGTGTGTACGAGGTACTTCAAAGCAGAGCACCCACATTTGATGCTCAGGGACCTGAGAAGGCCTTAAAACTGAAATCCATTTAATTTGCTGTGCTTGCTCACAGCTTCAGTCTTAGACTGACCCTGAGGAAAACGCAAGCTCCTGATATTTGAATATATAGAAGGCCAGGGTTCCAATAAAGACGAGGCATCAATAAACAGAAAAGCCTTTGAACAGATCTCACCCTTCTGCAGAGTTAAGTTCCACTTGCAGAAGAGTTGTTGGAGTAAAGAGGGAAAACTCAGCTTATGAGGGCAAGACTGAGACTTTAGAGGGATGGATTTTTTATTTTTTTTTTTAAAACACATGGCTTACACTAAAATGCACTCAGGATGCTTCCACATGTACTGTAGGAAAAGTACTTTTCCATGATTGGAAATACTATTAGCAGTTACAGCCATAATTATTGCATCTACTTCTTCCACAAACCTCACCAGAAGAAGTTCATTCCATTTTATGTCTTGCCATGTCCTGAGATCTACCTTAGCTTCCAAAGACAATTTTACACAGAGTTTGACTGAGAGCTGTACCATTGCTCACACACTCACCCCAAGCAGCAGGGTATGGACTTTCTTAGCACAACCCTCTGGACAGAAACAAAAGAAACCCTGATTTGCACTGCACCAGCACCCACACACAAGCTTTCACCTCCCTGTTTGAGAGATTACTCAGGTATTTATTATGATAAATGGCTTCAAAATAAGGTGAGGTTGGCTGTGCAGGGTGGCATTTACAAATAGCAGGGGCTACAGCTGGACACCACAGTTCTGCTCTAGCAGGGAAGTGACAAACAGGTTTGTTTAAACATCATCTTAAATAGCACATGAATTAATTCAGTGGCTAAAACTCTTTCAAGAAAACATAATAAATTCCCCTATATGAAGGAAAAGGAGAAGCCCTTCACATAGTAACTGCACTGTGCCCAAAGGCATTTTGTAAGGCAAGACTCCTTGGCTGGAAAGTTATCAGGAAAACATCCAATTCCTGTGTTAAAAAATGTCACTGCTGAACAGGGGCACCAGCTCACTCACCACGGAGCCTGCTAGGCAGGCTGCACACTGCTCAGGCCTTTGTAAGCAGCAAATGCCAATAATACTCGAAGTGAACTCCTGTACCCTGCCAGGGCAGACAGAATCTAGAAACACAGGCAATAAAAAAAAAAAAAGACCAACAAAAATACTGAATATCCCTTGCAAGTATTCTGGGGTGGGTGACCTTTTACAAAGACATGAAGACTTTTACATAGTTGAAAGAAAATAATATTTTCTGCAGGTTCCAGGCAGTTCCAGTGGGCACGTGATACATGTGATATGCACCGAAATCAGGAAAAGGTTTGACCAAACCTAATGTACAGAACGAAAAGAAATAAAAAATTATCAAATTATTTGCAGTTTCTTGTTCAGCCCAGAGAAACCTCTGGGGAGACCCAACCAGGCCTTCAAGTGGCTGGTACCCATGGCCCAAAACTACTTGGGGACAGTCCTTGGTCATCCTCCTGGAAAGAGGTCAGACCTCATCTCCAGAGCTATCACAGTCATTTAGAACTGCAGCATTTCACAAAGTACAGGAAAACTTACACTGCCACTTCTTCCCAAAAAGGATGGGCACACACATGACCTGGAACATGAACATTCAGATTTATTTTCCCCACTGGCAAACTCGTTACCTCTCTTACCCAATCACTTCTGACACATTAGCTATCAGAGTAGCTCATAAGAACACAAAATATCCCAAAAGAGAACTTCAGGAGAAGCTTAATTAAATAACTGATTATTCTTCATGTGTAATAAATAAATACATGCACGTACACTTCCATGTGACAAGCTCCCCAGGGAAAAAATTTGTAAAATAAGCATAAAGTGTTTGTTTAAATCAGAGAAGCAATTAAACCATTAAGAGCAGCTCAAAGTAGGCATTATGCTGATTACCCCTTAATTGCATGCATTCACAGCAGTGACAGACAAACTGCAACAATAACAACTATGTTACACAGTCATTTTTTCCTGACCTGGGCGCATTCTATAACAAATCCATCAGCAATATATAGTCAACAAAAAGCTGATTTCAGAGTGAAGGTTGACAACAGTTCTTCCAAGTTCTTCCCTACCAGCATGGAGATGTCTATGATTACTTCTCCTAAGACCAACTTAAATGTGATTCAGTTTACACAACTACAAACACATGAAGCTATTTATCTGCTCTCCATGACATACTACATAACATTAACCAGAGTCTAACTGCAATTCTCATCTACTCTATTCCTCTGTCCCAATTGGAGCACCTCACCTAAGTCCAACAGTGCCTCCTGCACCATCCCCTCTTCCACAGGGGTTCAGGACCCCCAGACCCCCATAGGATGGAGGCAGAGGATGGAGTGTGCTGTCAGGGCAGGACTGGCAGCCAACAGCAGGCAAACCACAATCCAAGGAGTGCCTTGAATGAAATTCCACCTCGAGGAACCCCCTCCGAAGAGCCCGAGCCTTCCGCGTCCCTTCAGCTGCGGACGGGGATGCAGCTGCAGTGACCACACACAACACTCTGCAAAGTGACACTGTGACCATGGACAAGCCACGGAAACAAGGGGCTTGAGCACTTCTTCCACTCAGCAGCAGCTGCATCTCCTGCCTCCCACAGCAGGGGAAAACAAAGTCATCTTACAACTCCCCTGGCAGCGGCGGCAGAAGGCGCCGCCACCACGAACCTGCTCCGCTCCAACCGCCCTGGCAGGGGAAAGAGGCTGCCAAGGCATCCAGTCGCCAAGAAAATTACAATATGATAGTCTTAATTACACTAATTGCGTTTCCTGGTATTGAAGCAGGATTAATATAGCATTTCTTATGCTAGATTTCATGAACACAATTGGTTTTAGCTTAACTCTTCGTAATTGTATTTCACAGTTCTTGCAAACAATTAGCCACCAATTATGTTCATTCCGTTTTGCAGATGACTGATAAGCACTCCAAATATCAGAATTCTCCCTCAAGGGAGGCAAATTACTTCTAACTTGTTAAGTAACCTCAATGAAGCCTCAGTGAAAAAACCTGCGGGCAAATCACCCAATGGCACTTGCTTGCCATTTCCATGCCGGTGCCAAAGACT
Organism: Formicarius rufipectus; assembly: GCA_013399695.1. NCBI lineage: Eukaryota > Metazoa > Chordata > Aves > Passeriformes > Formicariidae > Formicarius > Formicarius rufipectus. The sequence continues at coordinate 984,890 of VXAU01004203.1, read as the reverse complement.
AGGAAAACTTCCACCCAGAGAAGAGCCACTCTTGGAAGAGCTCTGGAGAGCTGAATAGCTGTCTGAAGGTGAAAAAAATTACTATATATAAATTTATGCATTTGTGTAGCTATTTTTATACAAATATATACATACATGTACACACACAAATGCTTGGTATAGAAATTAAACATGTTTGAGTTAATGTAAGTCTCAAGGCAACAGGTGCTGGGAACTGGACTGGAAGGACCTAATTAACGTCTCACTCCCACCCTACTCACCGCAGTCCCATCATCAAACCACCAAAAGGCTCTGGCTCACACAATTGAGAATGGCAGGCATTGTGTTTCAGTCCCCCCTCTGGGCACAGCTCCAACACTCAGAACAATCCAGCCAGAAATGTTCAAAAATGTTATGATGAGATAATATCGTCTGCTGAGACGAAAATAGCCCTTTATCACGTTATGTCAAGGTCATCTGTAGCAACCAAGCCAAGGCAGCATTTGAGGAGCCTGATCCTGGGCAGCAGCAGGCAAGATAACCACAAGTCTAGGAGTTTCTAGGAATTTTAGGCTGGAATTTCTGTAAATAACACATTACGGCCTCACTTAACATGTACGTCACTTAAAAGGTGACATTTGGATAAATAGGACATAGATATAGGTCACATGGCCACTCAGGAAACTGCTTGAAATCTGTATGGATACAAAAAAAAAAATAAAACCAAACCAGTACCTTGAGGTAAAATAACTCTGAAATCTTTCTTGGCCAGCACTGGCAACGCCAAAGCCTTCCCATAACATAACAATGAGAAAACATTTTGCTGACAAAGCCTTACTCCAGGGTTTCTGCTCAAGTTCCTTGGCTTCCTTCTTCCATACCTGCAGGGTCATGAGCCCTTCACTTGTCAGGAGAAGAAAAATACTCCTTGCTGATGAATAATTTGCAATCCTTCCTGTGCACGCTGAGTTAAGTTCTGTGCTACCAAATATTTAGCAAAAGCTCCTGTGGAAGGTATTGTCAGAGAACTAGCACAAACCCAGAGGGGAGGACACTGCTTCTGACAGCCCATCTATGATCAAATGCTCCTCCATCCCATTCTCCACGTAAACAAAAGGAATAGACTTGCAA
>VXAU01004203.1:940241-983750 GCA_013399695.1 Formicarius rufipectus | reverse complement strand
AAAAAAAAAAAAAGGCAGCAAGAAAAAAGCAACCATAAAACACATCATCAAAACTGTTGTTAATAAGATAATCGAGAAGTCAACAGGTCATAGGCAGTAATCAAACAGCTTATAAACAAAGCATGTGCAGAACCCTGCAGCTTTACATGATAGCACATGGGGCACACCAATAAAAAGCTAAACTGCATAAATTATGACAGAACTTGGTCTTTTGTTTAACACTGAAAAAAACACTCACTCATCTCCAGGATTAACATGATTATTATGTAGTATTTGATGCTCTCTGACCCACAACAAATAGGAACAATCAAAATTAAGTCTTGTGGCGTTTAAAGGAGCAAATCACAGTGTAGGTTTATTTGTTTCTAGAATACTAGAACTAAATAATTTGAAATACTAAGTCAGATTCTAGATTTACTGGTCCAACAACTGTTACCAATAATACTGGATGGCAGTCTACAGCTCTGAGGTTGTCCAATGTTATGCAACTGCACACTGGATAAAGTGGCTGAATGGGGTCTTTGCTCTCCTTTTAGTTTTGAAGCCAGTGATGCTTTCATTACAAAGCTGGCTCAGCAGTTTGTTTCTGTTAACAACATCTATTCTTCAAAACTGTATTAACAAAAATGAATTCATGGTACAGAAAATGACCTGCTGATGCCACAGGCACAGAACCCACCCTGCTGCAGTGACCACAAGAAAACACCGGTGCAGAAGGAAGAAACAAGACTGTTAAGGATATGCTCATACAAACTGTATCTAAATATAGCAGGGGCTAGACTGTCAGAGAGGGAAAACTACCCAGGCCAAGAAATCTGACAACAGCAGACTCAACAGCTGATTCAACACAGCTTTCAACAACCACCACATTATTTTGTGGTGGGAATAAATAAAATTTAAAATTTAGCAAAATCAACAATTCAACCTACATTTGTCACCCTTTAAATTCAATTCATTATTACTTATCCATGTTGGGATTTGTTTCAAAAACAGGAACTAAAAGTACAATATTAAAAGCCATGCACTAATTCTAAGAGACAATGTGCTTCATCCACATCCCCAATCCATACCTCCTACCTCAACAATGAACATGAACCTTATCATAGATGCTGAGGCACAGGAAACTAAACATTTATGTGTGAGGAGTCAGAACTTAATAAAGATGAGGGAATAATTTTGTGATTCTTCTGCTCAACAAATATAATTGCTTCAGATTAAGAAAGATGACAATTGTTTCATTAACTCAGAACTACAGCGGCACTAACACACTGTAAAAGAGCTAAAAGCACTGACTAATGGGTTTGCAAGGTCTGTAGCCTGAGTAGACTGGGAGAAGAATGTGGATCCTGGACTTTAAAACCCGGATACCATTAACTGGAATGCACTGGGTCCATGCTCAGAGGATTATTTGCATTTGAGCAGGGCTGACACTGACCAAGTCCAGCACTCCTGCTGAGACCCATACACTCACAGAGCATCCCTGTGCTTTGGGGAGAGATGCAGAGATGCTGGGAGACCTTTTCAAAATTGGTAGTATGAGGCAGCCTTTCCAAGTGCCCTGCAAACTAGTTTGAATGCATCACGCTTACCCATTCTGTCAGACATATATATACACACACACACACACAAGTAAAATAAGGACAGACACAAACCCCAAATACAAGTCCTGCCTATTTACAAATCTAAAAAAAAGTCTGAAATTATAGCCCAGACCATATGTTCTAACGTTTGTCTTTCAAGTCTGCTGTCTTAATTCTAGAGATAAATGCATTTCCCAGCAGCAGATTCTTAGATATTCCAAAAAAATAAACACACACACACACAAAAAAGAAAATATCTTCATTTTAGCAAAGGACAAATTTCAAAAACTACTTCTCTGCTCATTTAGGTGCTATCCTGCTGGGAAGCAGGATGTCCATTTTTATGTACGTGCAAACTGGAATGGCGGAAGTCTTGATTCATTTCTCACCCTGCTGGTGACTCAGCCCCTGCCCATCTCCTCTGCCCAGAGGCCACGTCAGCAGGACACAGCAACAGCTGCCAGGTCCCATCCCAGGTCAGCAGCTTCCCCAGGGACCAGGTTAGGAGAGACTGTGGCCATCCCCTCACTGCAGGTGGACAGAGACCATTAGCAAGGATCTCACAAAGTTCCCAGTGTTTCAAAACCATTTCCAGTCCCAGCAGTACAGCCTTCCCTCTCCTCATCGTGTGTACAGTAAAACAGTCAAACTTAAGGATTTGGAAAGATTAAGCCAAATTAAAATTTAGTTCCACGCCAAGTTTCTTTTTTTCTTTTGTCTTGTGTCTGGGGAGCTGTAATAAATAACAGCTACCAACTCTCAGGCAGCAGATATTCCATAGAGCAAAGCTATTAGTGCAGGTGCATCTGGTTTGAGATTTAATAGCACACATGCAAAATAAATTTCCATGATTATTCTTAGCATTATTGGATTTAAAATGGAGAAGCTAAGATTATTCACACAGTAAACAAAGCATCCCATTGTTTACTTTTGGCTTCTTACATGGTTTCCTAGACTTGATTGTAGTGTGCGAAAAACAAAGCCCGTGAGATGAATGGAGAACGGTGGTATGATCTCACGGACAACAACACTGGAAAAACCTACTCTGGAAAGAGCCCTTTGCTCTCTCTTCTCTTAGACTTGAACACAGATTTCACAAAGGTATGAAAACCTGTAAGTTACTTATTGCATATGGAAAGATAAATGGTGCACCATCGGGACCACAGTTTTCCAAGGTGACCGAACACTAAAAGGCCCATCTCTGACACACAGGTAGTCACCAGAAATAACACAAAGAATAAAAGGTCCCACTGCAAATTCCGGTATTTTCTGGTTAACAACTGGGCAGAAATGTCAAAATAAAACAATAGTATCTTTTATGATTATATGATTAAGTATAACAACTGGTAGTTTATAGCTACAGCTTTGAAACACTACAGTGTGTACCATGGACAACACCCCAACAGGAAAGGCACAACCGAGATGTGCCTGTGCTACAGAGCTGAGCTTGTGGACACAGCAAAGCTGCCAGAGCCTGAAGGTGGGGACAGTGCCTCTAAAGGGTGGTACTGACTCTTGATCTGCCAATACAACAAAGGCTGGTTAGACAGGAATCACAGTCACATGGGATTGCTCCAGACTAGAGTTCTCCACCACAGCTTTGTTCTGCTAGATGCTTGTGCAGATAATTTCTCATTTGTCCACTAACAGAAAGAACTTTAATAAATCAAAAACTTCTTTAAATGTGTTGATACACCAGGAGACCAAAAGGTATTGCAGGCCTGGCTTTCCCATCAAATATTAAATCTAGACACCAAGTTCCATAAGTCAAGTAAAGACAACATGAAGAGTGCAAGTAATGTTTCAAAACACAACAGGGTGAAAAGAGCCCTTACTGTAAAACAGAAAACGTAATAAACAAAGTGCAAACAAGAGCTATTTAATACCAAGAGCTGTAGTTTACAACACTGCCACACAGATCCTTTCGCTCCAACCCCCTAATGACCAAAACAGTCTGAATAAAACTACATTTCCTACAGAAAGTTTTCCATCCCGTGTAACCAGCCTGCCCACCAGCACGTAGGTGGAAGGAGCTGAAACACTTGGGAGAAACAAGCAGAAGCAAAACTCAGAGCTGACCCTGCATTTCACCTTTCCTTCCCTGACACAGCCAAAGCACATACACGCTGTCCTGCTCCCATGCACCCTGGCACACATGCCCTGGAGCCCTTTCCATGTCCCAGGAGCATGTCTGGCCACATGCATTACCCAACTACCATCAGACAGAAAGGACTCTATTTCTTCCTGCTTTGCCAAATGTAGTGCTCTGATCAATGCAGTGCTTTGCAGCATATTTTGAAAACAGTCATAAACTTAGTTCTTTAAACCTGACCAAGTGATAATTACAGATACTTCAGCAGAGGCAGGTACTGAACCAGCCCGACCCCAGCCCCTGGCTCTCACCAGGGCACAGGCACTGCCTTCCCTGAAGGGCCCAGAGAACTTTCTACCTGCAGGTTTCACCAGTCACCCTTTATTAAAGTTTATTTCCAGCCTTCTGCAAACCTCTGCAAAGCAACATGGTTTCAGGTGCTGCTGCTATTCCATCTCAGACTGCAATCACACCAGGTCCACTGATGAGGAACCCAACCTCCGCCTCTGCACAGTGACAGAACAGGGGCTCTCAGCAGCAGGGAAACCTGCAGCAGTGCAAACACAGCCACCCACCTGAGCCTGTGTTTTATTTTGTTCCACCTCCCTCAGCTTCTTTCCCTGCCAGCCTCTGACCTGACATCCAGAAGAAGTGGGAGCAGCAGCTGAAGGAAGGCAATTCTCCCCCTCCACTCTGCTCCGGTGGGACCTCACCTGGAGTGTTCCAGCTCTGGGGCACCTCTTGGACTGAGCTCAGAGGAGGGTCATGAGGATGATGAGGAGACCGGAGCACCTCTGCTATGGAGACAGGCTCAGTTGGGGTTATTCAGCCTGGACAAGGGAAGGCTTCTGGGAGACCTCAGAGCCCTTCCAGCATCCGAAGGGGCTCCAAGAGAGCTGGTCGGGGACTTTGGCGTTTCATGACAAGATAAAGGGTGATGATGGTTTCAAACAGAGAACACAGGTTTAAATTGGATGTTAGGAACAAATTCTTCTCTGTGAGGGTGGAGAGGCACAGGCTGCCCAGAGAAGCAACCCATCCTTGAAGTCTTAAAGGCCAGACTGGACAGGGCTTGGAGCAACCTGAGATGGTAAAAGGTGACCCTGCCCATGGCAGGGGGGGCTGGGAATGAGATGATCTTTAAGGTGCCTTCCAAACAAACCATTCAATGATTTTGACCCTGTGTATGCCCATTACCACCTTTACCTTGGCACTCATCCCCCCCACCAGCAACACACCACAGGTATCACTCATTGCTTCTACCATGTCCCATCTATTTTCAGCCCTTTCTTTCCCTTCAACAAATTGACTCACTTCCTCATTTCAAATGTCATACCATAGAGGGGGAAGAAAAATAGACTTGGTTTGGTTTGCTTAGACTACATCAACAGCCTTATTTCACTGACATACACACTCTTCCTACACAAATATACAGCTGTTCAGCCTTTAATATTCCCCATTCCTTCTCATTACCACACCAAACCACACCCACCCACCAAATTAAGGGAATAATAATTCCAGGAAATCTTTCATTTGAGAAACCACTGCTAGATTTTTAGCATACTTCTGGCCTTTCTCTCGAGTTACTCACTTTCAGAGCCACAGAAAAAGCAACACTGAAATTTAGTCCTTGCATTCTTTGTTTTACAAGATAAGAAAGAGCAAGGGCTTCGAGTTCAGCCTCAATGGCAAAACCCTTGAAAACAGCACTTGAAAACAAACACCAATATTAGTAAACTGCCTATGTTTTTATCCTATTTTCGTTTCAAAATGTAACCACCCAAAGGCAATTTAGGCCCATGCTTGTGACACAGATATTTATGCTTCAGCATAGCTACAACCCACATCCGTACCTTGTCCTTGAATAAATCACAAAAGCCAGTTTAATGCACAGCCTTGTTTATCCCATGCAAGGGTGAAATCCCCCTGCTCAAGGCCAGAATTAAAGTATCACGTCTTCCCATTAGCATATATGTTTTCTTTTCACACAAATTTTGTGCTTCACTATCCCAAACCTCTTGCTGTCGCGCTGAACAAAGACTAGAGGCGAGTTTCAACAGAGTATTTCCAGCAGCATGGGCTACGCAGAATAGACCAGGGATTCCAATTTTTATTCTGTCAGCTGCTGCTCTGCTACCTGTTCTTCTACCCTTGTTCCAAACTTTTTTCAGCTTTACATATATATAGAAAATTGCAAAGCAGAAAACTCAAGTGTGCTTGGTTTGTGGCAGAAAATGAGACCCAGCTTGAGGACCATTATGGTGGATGGCAACAAAAAGGACATTTAGCAATAATTGAGCAATTCTGTGTGATCAATGGATAGAAGCTTCATGCAGGCTGCATACTCTGTATATTTTCAACATGTGGGTGACAAGCAAGGTCAAGTGGCACCAGAATAATCATTCTGTCCATATAATTCATTGCACAGTGGGTATGACAGCTTGGCATTATTGCCTCCTGGGATGGAAAAGCTCTGAACAGATTCTCATGTACGGCTTCACTGCCCCAAACTAGGCACAGACTGTGAATGTTTAAAGTGTCAGTGACACAATTCTGAGCCAGCAACAGAAACTCCTATCAGAGACTTCAAGATAATGGCTGAAAACACCAGTCTTCAATCAGTCAGTAAAGAAAAGGGAATTTCCTGAACATGTCAGTTCATCCTGAATCTATTTATTCTGAAATACAGAAAGTAGAATATATTTTTTCTTTAAATACAGGGAGCTGTTTCAGTCCCATTCTGCAGTTAATCAGATACATGTTCTCTCTCTTCCCCATATTTCATTTAGTGTGGTTTTACCCCAAAGCACTACCTAGCAGCAATCTTTCATATAAAGAAAATATAAGGCCCACAGCTAATAGCTAAGCAAAGAAACAAGTGAGGATATGACTTGCCCTTGTCCTTTTCTTGCAGAGCTAGCAACAGTCCAGTCCAGGGTTTGTGAAAAATTAAGTGGGAAAATGTGAAAAGGAAATGAAGTATTTAAAGTATTGACGCATTTATGAAGTATTTATTATCTGTAAAAAACTCCACACAGAGAGCAGCTTTCAGAATAGCGATGACCCAGCACAGCCCCACGGTTCATCTCCCTGAGATACTGAACTGAGATCCCAAAGCAGCCTGCCCTGACCCAGCCCAGCGGCAGAGCCCAGGGCTCAGCACACTAATGCTCTGCCATTAACACACACAGCTTGAAAGGAACAAACGCTGCTCCTGCAATTGCACACAAAGAAAGGATGTGCTTTCTGCTCCCAATACCTGACCCAGCCCAGGTGGCCAGCCCTGCCATCCAGCGAGCACTCAGGTGTTGAGCAGCCCAGCAGGTGCCTCCTGCCCCAAGTCCCAGGGCTCCCACCTCATTCAGCTTCCAGCAACTACTGGAAAATTAAGTCTCAATTAATCCCCAACATTCCCCTCCTTTATTCCTGTATTTGGCTGTTGTTATAAAGGCTACAAAAGTCACATACCACAGCATCTCTTCTATCACGTGGGACGGAGAAGGCAAACCCTGAGGAAGTCAGCTGACAACACGAGTGCTGCCGAGAGCACCTGGAGCTGCTCAGACACCTCCCTAAATAACCCAGCTGGGGACTGTGCACTCAAGGGCTTCATTTTAACAAAAGACCAGATTTATTGGAGTGGCTTTTTTTGTTCTGCATTGGGATTTTTTTTTGTTTGTTTTTTGTTTGTTTGTATTTGTTTGTTCGGTTTGTTTGGTTGTTTTTTTGTGGGTTTTTTTTTTGTTGTTGGTTTTGCTTGTTTGGGGTTTATGGGGTTTTTTTTAAATGTGGGGGGGTTTTTTGGTAGTTTTTTTTTTTACTTATTTCCTCTTTAAATCTGCTCTCTCTCAGAAAAAACACAGACCCTCTCCCTGCCCACTGACCAGCTGAACTCCCAGCCACTGCCATTTCCAAGAGCTGCTTAATCCAACCCCACACAGTGATCTATGGGGCTTATAAATCAGTGCCTTACACAAGTCACCTCCAGCTACATGTGAACACAAAACAGGAATGAAGAGGGCACTTGCTGTAACACATTGCACCTTCAAATTACAAGGAAACACTTATTCCAGTTTTATGGTATTTAGGGGGTAGTTTCTCACTGAGGAGTATTTTTATTTTTGAAATTCTTATGGATTATTCTACTGGTGCAATCCTGGGGAACTGGAAAAAGTTTTTGTATTCAGGGTTTCTCCACCACTCCCAAACAGAGACATTCAAATGTGCATCTATTCTTCCTGGTTTAAAAACAGTGATTACTCAATTAGTGGCTAACTACACTTCAGGGTATTTGAAACAGAGGGTATTCCAAAGACAAAGTTTTCAAGTGTCTTTCTTGGAGAAGACAAAGGAAGATACACCAAGTCTTTTTTTCTCTGCTGGTTTTGCCTCTGTCCTCTAAAGCACAGCATCACCACCCACGCCCAGACACAGCTGTGGAGCCAAACAGGCTTCTGGACACCAAGTGGTGGCTCACGGGGCTTCCAGAACAGGCTCCAGGAGCACAACATGAAGATTTCACACTTCAAGAAGTCATATTAAAAAAAAAAGGATTATGTTACATAAGGAAAATTAGCTATCCCTGCAGAACAGTTATATGCCAAAGGGAAGAGCAGCTTTCATGTATCCTGAAGAATTCAGTGTAACCAAGCCATGACATCTGAAGTTTTTATGAACAGTGTTCACTCCCTGAACTCAGGAGAATCACCCAATTTCTAATAAAACAGTCCTTCATACTGTGAATATTTACAGGCACATCTTATGTCATACCACTGAGTGCGTGGCAGCAAGGAAAAAGCAAGTATCACCCATTCCGCAGGGAGCTACCAGCTCACAGGCACTGCCCAAAAAGAGACTTTCATGCTGCCTTAACACAGGGCTAAAATTAATCTGTATCTTGCTAATCACAGTGCACTGTGGGAGCAATGGAAAACGCATCATTATGGTCTGGGTGCTGCCCTATGTATAGGGAATACATTAACCTTTAAACATACTAAATACTCTGTCACAGAAAAAAAGACACTAAGTTTTGTGGAGCAAGGGGATGTGTGATATCCAAAGACACTGCACACAAAAGTCTTTTATAATGACCTCAGAGCACAGGAAACACAGAACTGTCACACACCCCAATCTTAGTATATCTGCTGGCTGATTACAGCATCTTCTGCAATAGATCATCATTATCAATATTTAAGTTCCACAATCACTGTGAAAACAGCTTTACCAAAATACAAATTAAAACAAAAAACCCACAACGGCAATGCAGTCAGGTGCTCCTCTGTGCCTGAAGCATGCACTTATTTCAGCAATACAAATATTTTACAATAAGGTAGGATTTGAAGTTCTAGCATGTAAAGAATAGCAAGAATTTTCAGATTGAACTTAAAGGGTGTGTACAAATAAACATGTATACTTTGGTGGACAATTCTGCAGCTCCAGCAAAAAAAAAGAAACAACCTTATGCTACAAATTCTAAATCAATTTTCTGAAAGACTGCTGATGAGGACCAAACAAGCCCCACTGGCACAAACATGTTAAATTACTGGGAATACAGAACCAGAAGGTTTCAAGTTGCATTCATTTAAATACACTGTCTGAACACCACTTTGAGCAAGAACAAAATTAGAAATAAATGGTGTCATAATTACATTTGTAATGGAAATCTTTAATGCACTAAGCCAGAATAAAGCATTCATTTCAAATAAAGGGAGCAGCCAACTTTATTCCTCCTGTTAATTGCCACATGGACCAACATCTTACCACACAGAACGCTGGCTATAAATCTCAAAAAAACAGCTTTAAATTGCTGCTATTATTGCTCATCAAGACCAAATAATCCTGGATGGTGTTCAGGGAAGCTTCTGCAATGTCCATCTCAAACAACTATTAATTCATCATTTCCATGGGGATGGAACTTCATGCCACAACCACCCACTCCTCCACTCTCTAAGTGGGAGGGGACACAGAAGAGATGCAAAGATTGCAAGATGAGACTGAGAAATAAGTGAAGAGAGAGAGAGAAATCTTCTGGACTTCCAAGAAAGTCACGACTCATTCTGAGATATCAAAGTCCTATAATACATAGAGCAGGCACAGCTGCAACTTCCCACTCCTAAGTGCTCCAGTGTATTTTCAAAACTGCCCATCACCATTTTTGGGAGACAGAACAGGTATTTCTTGATGCAAACAACACTCATCTCTGTGTTCATGTATCCTCTTACCTTGGATGCACTGGAGGGTTCCATCCTCAGCCCTTATTGTAAAGGTTTCACCTGGATTAACTTGAACGAAAAAGACCTGCAGAAAGAAAACAAAAACCACGTTTGTTTCAGTGTCATCTTCAAAAATTAAATTTCCCCAACACAAGTGTGTTAACCTTTTTCTGAAAGAGGCATGGACTGAACAGAGTGGCACACCACACCTCTGGGTACCAGCAGGGTGCAAGAGCAGGCAGAGATTTGAAGTTCACCTACTCATCTACATGTTAATAGCTGAAATAAAGATGCAACTTGGTGCATGCGGGTGGGGATTATGGCTTTGAGCTGCACACCAAACTTCTGAGTGTGTGTTTAACTTGGCCAAACCCTGATAGCTAAGGACATAGATCTTCAGATCACTGGCACGTGAGAGCAGAGAGCACACATAACAAACTCCAGGCAGCACCAACCCACACTGGAATCTCAAGTTCACAGGAATAAAAGTTTTTTTGCCCAGTAGGGAAAGTTGAACTGTTACTTTTTTTTAGAACTTATCCTTTAGATTTCAGTTAAGTCAAATCCACAGGCACACAAACAGTTCAAGAGCTGCACACTGAACCAGTAATAATAAAAAGATCACTGCAGGCTGCCATTGCTGAATTCCGCAAATGATGGGAATGCTACAAACACCAGGAAGCACCAAAATGTGTCCCAGTTTAGGGTATGTTGGACTCATCTTCATTCATTTTCCAGGGTCTGAAACAATGGGTTTTAAACTGATTTAGATTTCTTTTTTTAATGGACAGTTCACTGGGAACTACTGACCATTTATCCCTTCTTGCTGCTTGTCAAACTTTTACCAAAATACTTTAGAGACACTTCTGCTAACTGTGCATTGTCAGAAGTTTAATCAAGATATAAATTAAATTTTCAGTTTACACCAAGATTAATCTAGAACTTCTTTTATTGTATGTCTGGTGAAAGCTCTCTCCCCAAATTTCAGTCTGGTCTTTATATTCTGGGGCATCTGAATGCAGAATTCATCATTCTATCTGGAAAGACAGGATTTGAATTCATGTTGAGTTTCTGAATTCCTTAAACCAGATAATGATTACCTAAATGACCTTCTGAATTACAGTAATCCTACAGAAACCCATTATTCCAGCAACATTTTTAAAGCACAAGCTGGAAATCAGAGAAATGACATATGAAAGCCATTATGTTGTCTGCAACTATCACTTCTCAGGGAGCACCGATCAGGGTGGATCTGATCCAGCACACAGAGCACAATAAATGGTTCAGAAAAGATAAGAGGCACAAAGCCATTCCATCCCTAATCTCCAAACAATGAACATTTAAGTGACAGCATTTAAGTGCTCTTTTGCTATGAATAGGCATGAATTATCCACAACAGGACATGGCATCAGGTCAAAAGAAGCACAGACCAAAGCAGTGTCATNAAAAAAAAAAAAAGCTAAAACAACCAACAAGCCAGAAAACAAATCACACAGAGGCAAATAAAAGTATTCCATCAGCTCATTTGCATTATACACCTAAACCAACAGCCCTAAAGCTGGTTACTTACTAACACATTTAACATAAATCAGAAACCCTCACACCCCTCCACACCTTTGGAAGGGCTTGGTCCAACTCCTCCAAATACAGATCCAAACCAGACTGATGCCTCACGCATGAAAAGCTCCATCTTTTTCCTAAAGCAGAGAACTGAGTTTAACTACAGATGTAAGACTGACAGGGAGAGAGGACTCCTCTGTGCCCACCCCAGAGTTATCAGAAGGGGATGATTTCCAAATTTCCATCCAAGGAGTCCACCACCAGCCCAAGTGTCTGCATTATAGTGTGTCTGCAATTAGCCTTTAAAAACAATTCCTCATGTTTCCACATGAAAAATGATGATATCCCCAATAACAGCTGTTGCTCGTGATGGTCAAAATGAAGTAGCATCATCCTTGCCTAATCATACAGGCTTTTAACACAAACAAGTTGTTCCAGCAACAAATGAGTTTCCTGTAGGGCAGCAGCCACACAGCTTCATCCCCCCCATCACGAGCCCAAGGGCTGAGCCTGGGATTTATCTACAGCAGCTCCTATTTAAAATGTTATAGATATGGAAATAACTCTTTATTGACAGATGCTCAAATTAGCCACCTTTGGAAAACATTTACAGGCTGTTGCTGGGGGAAGGCAGCCCTATCAAGGGCAAACAGGAATAGCCAACACGTGACTGACGTGTGTCAATGCTGGAGCAAGGACTGGGCACAAAGAAGGACAGTCAGGACACGAGCAGCCCAGGTGGCCTCAGACCCAGCAGCTGTGACCAGGCTCCTCAGGCAAGACCCTCTGCTTGCCCTGGCACTGCAGGCACACCCCTCCAACCAGCTGCAAACCCAGCCCCAGCCACTCCTTTCCCAAAGTCAGAGCATTGGGGTGCTCCCCATAATCCAGCCCATCACCCAAAGCCCCCTGCACTCACCCCATGCTGCACATGACCCCAAGAGCTTGCAACCCTCACTGCAAGGCACCAGCCAAGGAGCTGCAGAGCTGAGGCCAAGCCATGGAAGCCAGCACACATTGAGAATTACATACTGGGACTCTTCCAGCCAACTCCCCCAATTTGTCCCAATTTCCTGGGACAAATAATGTCAAGGCGCACTGTGACTTCTTTTGTTTATACACACTAAGTACATAAAACTAATTCCAAGATTTATTTTTCCCCACATCCTCATAAACAACAAAACCATATTCTGCAGTCTCAAATGCAGCTTTTCTCTTTCCCTTCACACAAGGGATCTCCACGAGGACGCCTCGTCTCTAAAGCTTTTAATTAAAAATCTGAGGAAAGCAATAAAAAAAAGTGTAAAGATAACGTCTTCATTTAATGAAAACAAACCCAGATGAACTTTAACTGCCCTATGGCTCTTCCAATATTCATCATCCCGAGCCTGCACATTTATGAGATGGCAACAGAGGAGAGAGAACTCCAAGAGTCACTTGGAGCCCACGCTGCTGGTGAGCAGATCTCGAGGGTGGGGTCTGACATCCGAGGTCACTCCAGCCCAACTTCAGCCCTTGGCTTCCTCCCATCCAAAAACTGGAGCCTGGGACAGCTGCAAGCAGGGCCTCAGCACCACCACGCCAAAGGCTTCTTCTTTTCCCTAAAAAGCACTTGGATGTTTAATTCAGCAGTTGAGTCCACTCAGCGCTGAAGCCCAGCCCTACCTGCTGCATCCTCAGAGAAAGCTTGTTATCTCCACAGTGCACTTCCTGCATTTATTCTGCATTTAAGAATGTCAAGGTTTGTTGAGTGATGAATGTTCCTAAGTTGCATAGTTACTATAAATATTTATAATCCCACACAGAACGTCCAGACTAAGTTTTCATGAAAGGCCAAGCACGTGTCACTCGTGTCCCTCTTGTTCCCACTATCCTGCCCACTGGAAGCTGGGAAAGAGACCAACAAAGCTGCCCACAAAGCTAATGCAGGCTTAAAGCCCAGGTTTGGGAACACACAAACTGAAAGAGAACAGGTTCAAATTAGATATTAGCAAAAAATTCCTCATTGTGAGGGCAGTGGGACACTGGAACACGTTGCCCAAAGGAGCTGGGGATGTGTCACCCCTGGGAGGGCTCCAGGTCAGGTTGGACAGGTCTTGGAACCACCTGGACTAGTGCAGGGTGTCCCTGCGCATGGCAAGAGGGTTGGAACGAGATGGTCTTGGAGGTCCCTTCCAACCCAAACTATTCTGTGATCTTGTGGTCTAAAGCTACATATTCTGTGGATAAACAGCCTAACACAAGGACAGAAATGCCACCCGGTAAGGACCAAGGGCACATGCTATTATCTACTTTTTTGTATCCTTTGCTCATGCAAGTCTTCAAGCACACAGAACAAAATCCACTCTCGAGGCATCCCCCAGCTGCTCTGTGGACTCCCCCCTGTGAGAACAGGTGCACCAGTGAGGACAACATTCACCTGTATCCATGTGATGCAATACAGTCCCAGAGCTGCTCTAGAGTATTTCCCCTCCATGAGAACATTTTCCTTGCTGTGGTCAAACAGCCCCTTGCGTTGCTTTGGCTTATTAAAACCCTGCCTCAAGCATTTTCCACGTGGTGAATTTCCCTTCCCTGTTCAGATGAATCATGGCTCATACAACTGGGGAGCACAGCATCATAGGCACCACCTGGGATGCAGCCACAGGTTCCTCACAAATGCTTTAAATCATTAAATTTCCTGTGTTCACAATTTCTGCAGCGCATTTTGGAACATACTGCATCTTTGGGGAAAAGAAGAAACCAAACAACAAAACACCAAACCCCAAAACAGTCTCTTAGTTCTGTTCTGTATTCTACTTATTGTTGCGTCAGGGATTCCAGTGAATTTCCAGGTCTGTCCCACAGGAAGTTCCAAGGAATTCACAGCATTCTGTGTGCAATACTCTTCTCAGGAACACAGTTTTCCTCAGTCACACAGGAACAGGTAGAATAAATACATTAAGCCTCTCCTCAGTATGAAAAATTAGGGAATATATTACATCTTAAATAATAAAACAAACCCTCCCAAATCTTTGCTCGCGAAGTCTAGCCATGATGATGATGAAATAATAAAACAGTGACTTTTAAAAACTAATACTTCCATAATAGTGCTCTGGGCTTAACCTTTTTTTTTTTTCTGATAGGACAAAACAGAGGCATGAAAAGGACATAACAGAGGCATAAAGCAATTCAGTCAGTTTACCAGAAGTGCCCTCGACAGCAAAGCCCACAAGTGACAGATTCTGAACCTCTCAATTAATCACACACTAAACACATGCCAAACAATCAGTAAAAATAAATACATAATTCAACAAACTCTACATTTTGGCAGGAAGTTCATTCACTCAGATGCTGTGGTACAGTCCAAGCCCTTGCAAGGTGCACAGACTTGAGCTACAGGGAAGTACTAAACCTTGTTCCTCATTCAGACATACTCTTGTCTCCCTCATTCAAAGCATGTGAGCCCAAAAGACAAGAACAAGCACAGCCAGCACTGTGTACAGCGCCTGAGCTCGAGCCAAATCTGAAGCCACAGGGTTGGTGAACACACCTGTACAAAGACAGGCAAGGAGCAAACTTGCTACACATTTTCAGGAGCAGAGAGGGAAGGAAGCTGAAATAAAACTTCCCAAACTAAATTGCCCAACGTTCTGTACAGATGTGCTGCAGCACAGCCAGCTGCCTCTCCACTTCATATCAAAACCTTTCTAGAGCCTGCAGTGGAGCACCTGTGGGGAAGCACCGAAATTCTTGGACCAAAAGGTTAATTAACACTCCCCGGATCCCCAAAGGAGTTACAAGTGGATTAGAAGCAGAAACAGAGTAAGCAGCAGCTCTGGAATGGACATGAAAGCATTAAATACAGTCAGCAGCAGTGGAAATAAAGTGTGGGAAACTCAAAAAAACAAGTCAGTGCTAAAAATGCCATTTTGGGTAGTCTGGGGAAGAGGGATTAGTGTCAAACAGGCAGAGACACTCCTCACCCTGCCCTGTGCAGCTCTTGCAGCACTTACCCTCAGGAAGATGAAGCAAATGAACATTCCCATGCAGTTGCCTTACACTCCAGGGCTGTTCACTGGCAGAACTGCCTTTTGCATCACTCTCCAGCTGGCTGCTGGCAAAGCCAAGGTGTTTCACCAGCTCCAGCCTTTCTTCTACATTTTTAAGAATGGGTCTTTTGAGCAAGGGCTTTTCTCTGGAGCTTCTCCAGGCACAGCTCAGAGCACAGCCCCATCGTGCTGGCACAGCTGAGGCTTCCCAAATCCAGCACCACAGAAGGGTGAGCAACAGCAAGTGTGCCCAGGGCATCCCATCAGACCCTCCATTCTGCCAGCTCCAGGGCACCAGGCACTGCTCTGCCTGCTGGCCACACTGCAGCCTGGACAACTCCACATGCCTTGTGTTCCATCAGCTCAGCTTCTGATGGAGGCTGTAATTACACCCTGCAAAAACAGTCCTTCTGAAACTAGCACATCTTTGTCGAGGGTTGTAAACCACCTTTCTTAAAGTATGCGAGTCTATCCTGGAGGCTGTTCCCATCTTGCAAGTAACTCAGATAAATCTCTTTCAAACACTTAACATTCACTTCTACATTATAATAAATCGTGTTAAGAACAGCTAACACAATCCATTTGCAAGAGCAAAGCATTTACTCGAATTTCATTCTGCTTTAGAGCTGTACTTTCAAAAACCCAAGACATCACCTGAAGCTTCAGGAACAGGATGAAAATGGCAAAGCACAATTGTAGTTCAGCTCTGCAACAGATGAGGGCACATCCAGAGTAGAGGCCAAGACAGTCTCACAGAAAACTCGTATTCCAGCTACAAGGACTTAAAAGAGATAAGGTGATGAGATGTAAAAGCATCATCCAGCAAGCATTTAAGCAGAAGAGGGACCTGGCCCAGAACTTTGCTGTGCTGTGCAAACGTGACTCAGCAGAACAAGCAAATAGCAAAGGTGCTCCCAGTGCACCAGCAACTCTTCTTACTGCAAAACATGAGCTGAGAAACTACTTTAAAGGCAACAGAGATCTGCCAAGCAAGGCTGCTGAATCATCAGGGATAGGGAAACTGAAAGGCTGGGCTTAGAGCCCCATCTCAAAGGAGGGTTCATCAGAGCACTTCACTTACTCTTTCTGTAATACAGAAGGACCTACAGGACAGTCAAACCTTAAAAATGGTTTCCAGCAAGGAGGAAATTACGGATCAATTATCCTATCAAGTATCAGTAAGATTATTCCTTTGCTTAAGCACATCAGACTTGGTAAATACAACCATTAAAACATTTTCCTGTTTTTTTCAAGTCAAAGAACACTGCAGAAATTACTTTAAAAAATAACAAATCACAGTGATGAAAATCTACATCCCAACGAGAATCCACATGAAGCAGACTCAAAAGCTTACAAGGAAAGCAAAAATCATTCTTCCTCTTGAGGTTGCTGTAGCTCCAAATGCAGCTTGGAAGGACAATGAGAAGTAAACAGCATTTTTTATTGATTCAAGGACAATTTGCTTCTACCTTCATCAAAATACTTTGCTGAAATGTCTCACATCAGGAGGGAATCCAATTGAGTAACAGAGAAAAACTTCCAGGATAGATGGTCTACATAGAGAAATCTTAAGCCCATTACATGTTTGGAAACCTACCACTCACCAGCTTGAACCTCCAGGCTGTATCCCAGCATGAAAGCATCATCATTATTATCTTATCATTCTACCAATCTCTGATAAAGCTTATTAGAGAACATCTCCCAGAAAAAAATTAGAGCAACTGTGAACTTGCCTTCCTCCAAAAGCCCACTCCAAATTCATGTCTGCTTCCATAACGAAGCACAGGCCTGCTGGAATCAGTACATTCAGGTAAGCAAAGAACAGCACACACATCACTGCTCTTCTCCATTTCTTTCCCACTTTCCTTGTTTCCAACATCAGCATTTTTAAGATCTTAAATGTCTCATCACACATACTAATAAGATGTCTGGACAAGTGTTAGAACAAGTACATCATAAGACTAACTTTTTGCAAAGCCTGAAAATATGCAGCACTTACAGCCATTATTTCAATGCCATTATCTTTACTTCAATGAACACATATACAAATAAACACATTCAATTTAATGGTACACCTCAAGGGCTGCTTTTAAAGTCTTTCCAGTGCAGGGGCAGAGTTCCACATCCCAGGAAATACTCCACCTGCCCTAGTGCCAAGGAAAGCCATCTTCCCATCTTAAAAACCCCTTGTTGGCCCAGTGAACAGCCCTGGAGTGTAAGGCAACTGCATGGGAATGTTCATTTGCTTCATCTTCCTGAGGGTAAGTGCTGCAGAGCTGTACAGGGCAGGGTGAGGAATGTCTCTGCCTGCTTCACAGTAATCCCTCTATCCCAGGCTACCTAAAATGGCACTCGTGCTGTTACAACCAGGACAAGAGGAAGTAGGAGCTCCTTCAAAAGGTTGTGGCATGGTTAAACATGTATGGACTCATGGGTTCATGTCAGAGGCAGTCCCACTGGCACCACTGAGAAGTCAAACATGGCTCTAGAAACACAAGCCCTGAAAACAGGGAAGACTGAAACGTTTCTAGAAGAAAACTCACTCTGAAAAAGAAATACAGTGAAATTCAGTAACAAGTTATCATGAGGGATATCCCACAAGTAGCTGACTGAGAGCAGCAGCTCCTGCCAGGCTCGCTGACCTGCTGTGATGCATCTCCATTGACCATGTGAGGCATCATTGCCACCTCCCCGTTCAGCAGCGGCGGCAGCTCCAGCGGGATCTGGTCGGTCATCATCATTGTGACGTACATTCATGGAGAATTCTCCTCAAGGGACTTCCTGAAAGGGAAAAAAAAAAAAAAAACCACAGGTTAAGGGCCCTGAAAAACCCGCTTGCATTTTAGGAGGTCATTTTGCCACTAAGCAGGAGCACTGGTTTTGTACCAGGAGCGTATATGCGAACCCTGAAAGAAGTTTTAAATGTTAGATCAAGAGCATGGAAAGTCAAACTTCCATGCAACACTTCCAAACACCAACTAGTCAGATTTCCACTCTTTCCCACAATTGGAATCCTCAGCCCTTAAAACAGGCAAGTTCTGAGACACTTTGAGAGACCTTTGCTGTCTTCCTCAAAATCAGCATCCTGTCTGCCACCACAGCTCTCAGAAGGACATCACCCGCGTGGTTAAAATGTGACAGCAATTTCACTCAGTAGCCACACTTCAAAGCCAAACAACTTTATTTTCTTTCTAGAGCCTTGTAAAGAGTGTGAACTGCCACTACAACACAAAGAGCAGGCACCTGACCTCCATTTAGTCAGAATCCAAAGGCTTCTGGTGCTGCAGGAGGGACAGCACATCCCCAGCTCTGCACAGCCCGTGCTACACAGAGAGCAACAGAACATGACAATCTCACCTAAGGACTTGTGAAAAATCACACGTGACTTCCAGCACACCCTCCTCCTTCACAGCTAGCTGATGTGATACGTGAGCATCACCACAACCACCAGAAGCTGCTTTGTAAAAAAAAGCCTTAATTTAGCTTTAAGGATACCATCATACTGGTTTATGGGGCAATAATCCAGCTCTAGTGACTAACACAGACGATCTCATCACATAGCTTATCCAGACTTCTGCACAAGAGCTCCTAAGCAAAGCAACCTCATGTGTCCAGCGCTGAGCAGGCAGCCCTGCTCAGTGCTCCTCATGCCAGGGAATCCCAAATCATTTCATATACATCCCAAATTCGACTTAGAAAAAAAAATATGTTGTGACTTAGGTGGCAAGGTGACAGGCACCTGGCACAACACCACCAGAGTACAGAGTGGGGAACTTTTGGCAAAGAGCAACAGGGAAATCCCAGCTCCCATGGAAAGTGTTATGGGAGCCATAAATCAGGAGTTTAATTCATTTGCTCCAGAGGGGATGAAGGACTGAGCCAACCTGATCAGGACTAGAGTGTGTGGTTCCATAGACACATCATCCCACAAACCTTACACCCCTGTGCCTGCTCAGCCCCCAGGTGATGCCAGGCTTTAAAGTTATCTTTTTTTAAATCTATTTTTCAGTTTAACAACTAAATCAATAATTTAGTTCAGATACACTGATTCATTTGCATCAACCACTTCCAGAGCTCATCACCACCCCACCACCTGCACAGCCACTCAGTGATCAAAAAAATCAGCCTGAGCAGGAGCTGCTCCTTCAGCTCCAGAAAAGGACCACTTGTGTGATTTAAAAATGACAGCAGTGCCCACATGGACTGAATCACATCTATCCTTTCACTGTTACCACACAGGCCCCTTCACATCTAAGTAGAACCAGAAGACTAAACGTGCATTTGTTTCTCAGAAGATGTGCAAGCGTGGCCCAGTCACCTCCAGCCATACAGCTCGAGACCAGCATTTTAGTTTAACTCAGTACCAAATTCAGCACCACTCTCCCAGCTCTTCGCAGTGTTCTTATTTGTATGAAAACACCAGTTTTCTAATCATCACTTCACTGAGATATAGACAGAGGCAACACATTTTCATCCACTCTTAAATGAAATCCCTCCTTTCACCTAAGACTCAGTTGCAGAACAGAAGTTCAAGGAGCTCGAGACCCAATTGTTGGAGGATGGTACATCCACAGCTGGGTTTCAAGTCCCATTTCCTGTCTGCATCAACTGCTCTGTCCCAGACTTTGGTAGAGTTTTAGTCCTGCTGTCACCACCCCCATGAATGTTCTGTCCTGCAGTGCACACAGCCATGAAGCAGGGAATAAGGACACCCACTGACACTCCTGTAGCTCACAGGACGAGCTCTCTGAGCCAGCACAGTCACTCCAAGCTCTGACCCAACCATGACACGGGCTACACAAACCTGACAAACCACAGGCTCTGCTCAACACATCTTTTCTCTGATGTTTTGGAGCTTCTTCCTAAAGCTTTTGTTTCCCATGACCTCACAGCATCAGGGTTTGAGAAAGATCCAAGCCCACAACCAATATTCACAGGTGCTGGGATTTGGGGGTGGAGGGGAAGGAGTGAGGCGGAGCAACCTGAGTTTTTGGGTGTTAGGCTCGTTTAACAAGGAAGGAGAGAACATGAGAGTTTTTGAACCATTTCTTAACTGTTTGGGATTAAGAGAAGGACTGAAATAACCCAATACTGAACACCAGTGAGAACACAGGAATGCACAGCTTTCAATGGAAACAAGAGTGATTTACTCAATAGCCAGCTGTATCTCAAACAGGTAGTCATTTATGGGTCTATAGTTATTGTGTGTGAATACATATACGTTCATATATAAATACAGTTTAAGAACACAATTTTCATAGGAACCATTTAAAACCCATATAAAGCACACACACCCCCACTCCCCCCCCAAAAAAGACATGTTCATCTAATCCAAATCTGAAAATCCCAGCTTTAACAGAGTTTCAGCATCACACTGATGATATTTTCTTGAAGGAAAAAAATAAAGCCAAACTGTAGCTTGAAGCTACATATTTTCCTAGTAATACTTCCATTCCAGGCACAACAACCAATATGTTGACGTTTATTTGCTACATGTCACTATTTAAAGTTTTACAGTTGCATTCCTTTTGCTTTATTAATGGTTTGTCACTACAGCCGTGTCTACACTTGCCTCACTTGAAAGGGGTGAAAAAAAATTCAAAAAGAGCTTCCTGTATTTATCAGGTCTGGCATAACCCCCCCCCAAAGACTATGCCAGCAGCAGGACTGGCTACAAGGCACAGCTGGCCACTGGAAGGGGGTTTTTGCAGTTCTTCAGGCAGAGCCAGATGAGAGAGGGTTAAGACATCTACTGTGAGACTGGCAGACTTCACTCCAAAGCCAAACCCTTTGGAAACAAGCCTCACACACTTTTTGAGCTTATTTGCTCATCCATATCCTACTTAAAACAGATTTATTAGCCTTGCTTTCATGCCCCTCCCAAAACCTAGCATTCCCTCTACCTCAGCAGATGCAAAGTTGATTAATACAAAGGAGGTGAGGTCCGAACACAAGCAGTTTCTTTTTCCTGCAGATTCAGAACATCAGTGGAAGAAAACGCCAGGCGAGGACCCAAAGAGCCAGGTTGCATTCCAGGATATGAGAGCTCGTCCTTAGCTAAAATATGAACTGCCAAATAGTAACCCACAGCTTTTTTTTTTTTTCCAGGTACTAACTCAAATTTGGGGTTTTGTCTAGAAAGCTGACTATATTTAAATTTTAAAAAGGTATTTCCTGTACGTCTACATTCCCCAGGTTTGGCTGGGACACAGCACAGCAACGCCAACACGGAGCAAGAGGCTGCACCTCCTGGCCTACTTACCTCCAGGAATATGGAAATCACAGCTTCCCATATTGCTGCCGAGCAAGAAAGAAATAACCACCCAAGTCTGAGGTCTCTGTCCCCAAAATCAAACTTGCAAATACTTTGATGTTTGCAAGTCACTGTTGCAAACCTTAATTTTCTATTCAGTACTGCAGCCTTCCGCTGATCCCTGAGATGACTCTGTTGCCTTAAATTAATTCAATATGTGAGTTAGTAATATATAAATTAGTTGCACATGGCACTGGAAAGAAAATTAAAACACAGAAGAACAAAGTGTAACGATCTAAAACCCCATGTCCATGTATGGTCAACTAACATGACCCAACAGGTTATGTCATAATTCTCCTGAAATTCCAAAAGCTGTGTGAACATCAAGACACCTCATTCTACTTTTCCTAGAAGGTTTTGCCCATGCAATTGATGAGGCTGAAAGCCAAGAACATTTTTCTTTCTGTGATTTTCTTCCTACCTACTGTCTTTTACAAGGCCAAGGAACCTCTCCCAGATATGGCAGACAAATTCAGAGAACCTGGCAGAAGCAACAGGAGTTCTGAATATTCAATCCTGTGACCACTTTCCACAAAGGCTCAATTTTTATTTCCCTGCAGCAGACCATGAAGAGGTACTGAACACAGTGTTCTGCTATCTTATCACAATCATCTGGAACTACAGAATTGGATTACAATGAAGACAGGCAGCTTTCTGACACTGGGTAGAGCCACATACTCTGGTTTATTGAGTATGCAACAAAAATCTAGTACTAAACACACATTTCATTCATGTAGTGCTTGCTTATGTGTATTCTGACTAGAAAAGAACACACTACATAAAGAGTAAGAAGCTACCTCCTTTCAATCCTAGTATTACTAAAGATTTGAAATGCAAACAATTTAAAAAGGAAGAATTTTCTCTTTCCAGCCTAAAAAAACCACCAAAACCCCTTACCACTTCAGCAGGATGTTCATATACAGGCAGTGCATGCACAGGGTTACTACACAGTCCAACATAAGCTCCCTTCTACCGTTACATACATGTATGTTATACATGAGCTCCCCTTCTACCATCCTGTGTGTCCTGGGTGATCTCTGCACACTGGCTGATGCACTGACCACAAAAGTAATCCAGCCCAGCAGGAACTTGCTTGGCACTTTACAACCATGGGAAAAGCTAGCTCAGGTGTGGCATGAAAAGCCAAAGTCTGTTAAAATAACTGAGCTAATGACCAGCAGTCACTCAGGAGGTGGCTGTTTCTCTTCTCTACCAGTCATTTTCCCTGGCTTGACCTGGGACAAACCAGGTTCCGCAGTAAGAATGTCCAGAAATTGGCAGTTCTCTGACCATGGAAAGAAAAAGCATTTCTGATACCTGATCTGCATCCTCCAAACCACATCCTGACAGCACGACCAGCCCAACCCTCCACTGTCACCTGCACATTTACAGAATCACAGAGTATGCTCAGCTGGAAGGGACCCACAAAAACTGAATCCAACTCTTATCCCTGTACAAAACCATCCCCAAGAGCCACATCTTGTGCCCCAGAGCATGGTCCAAATGTGTCCTGAGCTCTGTCAGCCCTGGTGCTGTGGTCACTGCCCTGGGGAGCCCAGTCAGTGCCCAACCACCCTCTGAGGAACCTTTTTCTAACACCCAACCTAAACCTCCGCTGACACAAGTTCAGGCCATTCCCTCTGGTCCAGTCACTGGTCACCAGAGAGACGAGTTCCTTGTAGTTTGAACACAGATGGGTTCCCCCATCCACTGCCCTTCACCAATCCTCCAACACTCATGTTGTTACAACTGGGACAAGAGGAAGTAGGAGCTCCTTCAAAAGGTTGTGGCATGGTTAAACATGTATGGACTCATGGGTTCATGTCAGAGGCAGTCCCACTGGCACCACTGAGAAGTCAAACATGGCTCTAGAAACACAAGCCCTGAAAACAGGGAAGACTGAAATGTTTCTAGAAGAAAACTGAAAAATAAATACAGTGAAATTCAAGGAGAATTAAAAAAAAACAAAAAACCTTTAGCAGTCACAAGAGCCATTACCTACAGCATATTATTCTTCCATGAAGAGAAATAGTCTTGAAACCATCTGTTATTTTTCAGGAGTTTGCATGTGCAATTGAAGAACCGTATCAAAGTCTGGTATGTCAAACCATGTCACTGCTGTTTATTATACAGTTGAAGAAACTGGTGCTTTTTCAGGGATCTTTTGAACAAGCTTTTGAATAAGAATGAAGAATAGCTAGGAAAAAGATTGCTAGTATGTACAGAGAGAATATGTATATACAGACTTCTTTGCACGCACATACTCCGACACTAAGAGTTTAATATGCATCTACGACCCACTAGGAAAGCCCCAAATGAGGAATGTTCCCTCTGCACATTCCAGTTCATGCTGGTGTTTGCCTGCAAGAGATGAGAGCTCACACTGCCCTGCTTGCCCATTGTATTTTGTACAGCACACGGTGAAATTTAAGATTAAAACACACAACAATTCTATTTTCACTGAAAAGCAGAGCGGTAAGTAGAGCTGCTTTCAAGAGACTCCTGCCATGGCTTGCCACTCCAATTCAAAAGAGGAGTGGTAATAATTGTTCATGTAGAAAAGCCTCTTGAGACATGAGCAGTACCTGGAGGTATGTGCACAGATGGCTGGTCAAGGCACAAACAGTCTGGAATTTGTCTTGTCTGCTGTGCCTTCATTAGTTTAGTTAAATCACATCCGTCTGAAGAGCGACTGAAACCTGAATACATTCCTTCCCCGGTTAATTGCAAACACGGGAGATTAATTTGGAAGCATCCAAACAGACGGGCTTCTTCCTAACAATTTTGAAGAAATACATGCAATTCTAAAAATCTGTTATGACAAAAGAAAACAGATTAGAGGGAACACATATCCACAAAGCCACTGGCATTTTATGCAGAGGTAGTGAAATGCCTGCTGCTTGCTCTCTGTGCCATTACAGACACAAGGACACCAGTAGCTGGATCTTATCTCCAGCAAGCTGAAAAACATAAACATCCTCTCGAAACTTAACCACTGTAATTAATCAGTGGGTTTATTCCCCTCTAGTTTATTTTAAATAACAACACATTTCAATGTCCATGGTATGTTCCATCTCTGAAGATGGAATTAGCAGCAGCATTCACAATGCTATACTGGATCAAGGAAAGAGCCTTGGTTTTCCCCCACACTGGTATGAGAGTCCCAAGGCAGCAATCCAGAGGGTAATGATAAAATGATTTTCAGTAGTTTGCATTTATTTAGACCTAAAATTTGACCTCAAGTTTTCCAGCCTTGAAACTCCATCACCATAAACAGCCATTCTGCAATTTAACCAGCTGCATGCCTCTCACAGGAAATGTTTGTCACTTAGGAACAGAAACTCTTAGGAATTAGTTCCTAGTCCGACCTTAGGAAGAAACAGAATAACCAAGGAACTTCAAACACGTACCAAAAACAAGAATGAGGAATGGGGAGATCAGGTCAAACAGCATCATGCAGCCGTGTCTTATTTCACAAGGCAAGTACGACTAATCAGCAGGTAATAGCTCTGATGAAATACTGGAATAAAGCAAGCTGGCACACAATGGAGTCTTTTACCAACGGAAAACTTCATCCCACTAAGGGTTTTTCCCCTGCTTTTCCAGGGGTAAATCTTGTGAAAACTCATGTAGGAAAAGCCAACTCACTCTGCTCCCACCCCACCCGTGGTCGGGGTGTCCACGCGCCTGAAGGCAGTCACACTTGTGTGAAAACCTAATGGAACCAGATTTAAGGAAATAAAATACATCAGGAATGAAACAGACCTCCAAAACTCTTATTAGGCTTATATTAGCTACGGCTGAGCAGAAAGCCACAGGCAGACAAGCTAATCGAATGGTTCCACAGCATTCTCACTTCTGCAAATAGTATTAGAGCAGGAAATTCATCTGCTGCTCAAAATCAGCTCTAAAACATGCAACACACTGTGGCTACAGCCTGCACCGCTGGCAGAAGAGCAGTCCAAGAGACAGCTTGGATACAACTCACTCTCACCATTTGGGTTTTCTGTGCCTTTTGTTCAATCTGAAAATCAAGTCAGTAACTTTTGCTATTTATATTCCTTTCCTTCTTCGTTCTCGCACCTTCCTTTCCTCACCTTCCTCCGTATTAATCACAACAGATAAAGGGGACTCACGAGGGATGAAACTGCAAAAATAAAGAAGTTTTCAGGCACCCAATTCTCACAGAATTTCACAGCCCATCTTCCAGGCAGCAACAGGCTGAAGTTAACTCTTCTTGAGCCACAGTGGCCAATTATTTGTTGCCATGATTTTTAGTGTTATCATTTCTGGCACAACTTGCTTTAAACAGAAGCTACTTCAAACATTTCCCTTTTTTTAATGGAAATTACTTTATGCACTTCCAAAAATACAAGCAGCAATTAACATTTCAAACTAATTAATTTGTTCTTCCCTGTCCACCCTCAGAGACATTGAGTTACAGTTCTGGATGCAGATCAGTCACCAGTTGTACAACACCCCAAGTGCACTCAGAACCTCTGTGCTTTCCTAGAAGACCACAATCCATATCAAACAGGATGGCCACAAAGCAGGAATGGATTTAAATTAGGTATTAGGAAGAAATTCTTCGCTGTTAGGGTGGGCAGGCCCTAGTTGTCCAGAGAAGCTGCGGCTGCCCCATCCCTGGAAGTGTCCAATGCCAGGTTGGATGGGGCTTGGAGCAACCTGGGCTGGTGGAAGCTGTCCCTGTCCATGGAAGGGGTCAGGAAGGGTCTTTAAAGCTGACACTGTGATTCTATTATGGCATCATCCTCTCCAGCATCTCCAGCAGGAAAGCACAAATCTCTCCAGGCTGTGGTCCCCCACGTGCCAGAGCAAGGAGTGGAGGATGACAGCCCTCCATCCCACAGCACAAACAGCTCCCCTAAAGGCAAAGAGCCATTCTGTGCAGAGACAACATTGCACACTTCCTAACTAAATCATTACCCTTTTTGGGTTCTCTACACTCTGTACTGACTCTGACAAAGGCAATTTGCAAACAAAATTCACAACATCCCCAAAGACATTCAGTAAGTTTAAAGACAATTGGAATAGTCTGCTATTTGCTTGAAACAATTTGTACGAGGAGAACAACTCTCTTCCATCCAGACCTACACCTGTTGTCAGTTTGGCCTCCGATCCCATAAACATTTGCAGGAGGGGAAGTCTTTACACTCTTACTAGTTTTAAGTCCTAAACTCCCCCAGATCAGGGCTACAAACCCATGCACGTGCCCAGGGACACGGGCAAAACCTCTACGCAAAGGGAAGTTTTGCACAAAGGTGCAAGTCCGATAAGGCACAGGAATGCTTCATCTGTTTGCCTTCTCCCTCCGCATAATAGCCAGAGCATTAATCATGGTTACAGGTTGATAAGCGTAGCATTTGTCGATAAATACCCTCCCCGTCAGCTCTGCTCTCTCAAATAATCATCTCTGCAATAACACCACAAAAGACCTCTGTTATCTCTTCCGGAGTTCCTGCACGGTGAGGAATCTACTGGAATCAATGGGGTGGAGGTGATTTTTTTTTTTTTTTTTAAACCAATAACTAAACTACCAAAAAAAAAAAAAAAGCAGCTATCTAAGATATCGATGTACAGCCCTTGAAAGGCACACATGCCAAACTGCACTGGCAGCCAGGCTCCAGCACACCTTTGTGCAAGCACAAGTTCCTCCGCTGTCGCCATTCTCCGCTAACCTGACTCCGGGCTGACGCTGCCCGGACAAAGTGGCCCATTGTGCTGTTGTGGGAAAGCGCTTGGGACAGGTCTCCCATTGGGCCCTGGCACTGCGGAACAGGCACTCACACCCTGAGCTGCTGCCAGGGCAGGTTCCTGGGGAGGATGAAAGCTGAGCCCATCGGCATCACCCATCAGGATGCGAGCGCTCGAGCCGCGCCGCTGACGAGGAAGCCAAGCCCCAAGGCCACCACCCCAACCCCATCCCTTCAGCACTCTCCAGCACCAGGAGAAGTTGAGGTTCCGCTGTGTCATCCCTCCCTTTCGCAGAGCGCAAAGTAAAATGGGCAGGAGTTTTGTGCCTTCCTGAACTGCTCCATGAAAATGAAGATCGTGTGCTATCTATGAAGGCTTCTCTTAATTGGAGATAGAGGGGAGTTTATATTAAAAAGAGACCCATAGCCCACCAACAAAAAAGAAACCACATGTACAAAAAACAAATGATCATTCCATGAAATTCTTGAGTAATTCTGGTATCCAGGACCTTACAAGGAAGAAGCCTCTTCTACTCCAGGTATCTGGGTTTTTTCTTCAATGACAATAAAGCATCAAGGAATCAAGTACACAATCAGAGTACTAAGGAAGGTTGTTTTCTTTAAGGCGGGAAGACAAAGGGTCTCTATCTAGACAGAAAACACTGTGTTGAATATGCCACCTGCTACAGCTATAAAGCTCAAGTTATCTATTAAATGGTTTAAAAGGGAAAACCTCTGGGTTTTATTCCCTGTCTGAAGTGGGGCACAGTTTGTAACCCAGACTGAAGGAGAAATGAACTTGTGCAGATAGAGCAGGAACAGTCCAGTGGGGTCACCAGCACTCAGAGAAACCAACAGCATTTAAAACTACCCCAAGCCCTGGGGTGGTGGCTGAAAGGCAGCCTCATGGCACGGGGCCAGGGGGTGGATGCTCTTCACACCCTGGGTGCAGGCAAAAGGCAGCAGCCCCAACCCCACAAGTTACAGGAGTTATTCACTACTAAGTTACAAGTCTTGTTAATTAAAATTCCCTAATACTTCACCTATTGACTGAAAGGTTATTAGCACACGTTATACTAATTACTTTTCCCATAATGAAAAACTTCTGAAGATCAATGAGAATGTTCCTAAATCCCAGAACAAGCAGTGCACACCTTCCAGTTCCAGCCCATTGGTAGCCAGGCTCCTCTGGGAATAACCCCATGAAGAATGAATCCAAAGGCAACTTATTGCTTCTGGTTCTTTGGGGGTTTTTAATTCAAAAAATATCATCCAAAATATCCTATCAGTGTTGTCTCCTGTTTTGAAGCTAAAACAGCTTAGGCTAAAAAGTAGGAAAATAAGAGGAAAAAAAGAAAGAATTCCAAGGAAATAATGTGATCTTAAACTATGGCTGCAGATGGATAGATGGAGCTTCTTGTTTCCTAAGAACTTGGAGGACACAGATGTGACCCTCCAAGCCTACACAGGCTCCCTTTAGGGTAACACAATTAGCATTAACCTGCAGGCTCCCATTCAAAATGAATCTTGAGGGAATGCAAGTCAGGTGGCCTATGGGACCCACACAACTCTGCAGAAAGTAAAATATTGAATATAAAGAGTAATTAGTGGGCCTCAAAGCTATGGAGAGACAAGAGGCACATATATGTATGACAATCATAAGAACCAGAAGTTGAAGTAGGTAAATTTCTCCACAAACTGCTGGAATTTTTTAACGCAAATATTATTTAATCAAAAAGAGGGCAGTTACACTTATTTATGCTTCCTATTGATACAAGCACACGCAGCTCCAATGAAGCCTTGAAATTAAACCCTTGAAACCCAAGAACTTTCCACATCCTTTAAATGACACAATTCCAGTCAAGCAAAAAAACTTGAAAAGGCAAGGAGCAGAAAGCAAAGCAACTTTCAGGCTTCACATCACATGGACCTGAAGTTATATTTTCCTTTGTTACACCTGGAGAAATTAATTTTCATAGCCACATACCAATCAGTGGAGCAAGAGTCCAGAGTTATTCAAATACATTTAAGAAATCCAATGAAAAGAAGAATCATGGAATTGTTTAGGTTAGAAAAGGCCTTTCAAGACCACCAAATCCAAACGTTAACTACCCCAGTTCTGCCGATTCCACCACCAAACCATGTCCCCAAGTGCCACAGTCAATGTCTCTTACATCCCTCCAGGGATGGAACCTCCACCACTGATGTTCATTAGATAAACTTCATTTGTTTCCCATGTTGGCACAACCAACGTGTTTATTACTTATGAACATGGGGCAGATCCACTGTGCAAGCCTCAGAGCAGACTGGCAGCAACCAAACTGTCAGTAACAAAGCAGAGCTTATCTTGGGGTCCTAAATATAATCTGACAGTGGTTAAGTTTCTAGCAACAACTATTCACAGGATTTCAGCTTTCTGGGAGAAAATTTTAAAAAGCAACAACAATAAAACAAAAAAACACGTTCTCCCATAAACGTTTCATTTATAATTCTAACTAGAACCCAAAAATTAAAACATTTTGGAAAGGCCAGCTTTGCATACTGAAACACACAGACCTGAACTTCAAGAAATGGACTTTGATTTAGTTTGCATATGAGGGTGGGGAAAATTAATTACCTTAAGAGCAAGCAGTTTTGGAGGGTTGGGGAGAAGGTACAAATACACAGGTCACCCCTGGAATTCCAATAAACAGGCGAGAACAAAAATGTGCAAGTCCTTCAAATATAAGAAAATCCACCTTGTATCTCAAATAGAGGAAAGTAGAGTGAAGAAAAGACTGAACCTACAAGAAAGACTGAACCTCTAGGGATGTCTTCTACAGGATCTTTCACAAATGCAAAGCACTTGACTACATGCCCTGATAGCCCAGCTTTTCCTGGACACAAATCTCAATTGGCTTATTGCAGGACAAATTCATATAAAGCTTAGTGGAGCAAAGAATCATACACTAAGTTTAGGTCAAATATACAAATACAGCATCTATATATATATATATATAAATTCTAAAAACTCCATGTGGGCTAAGAGCAGCTTCTCTTTGGCAGTGGAGACAGAACAGTTTTTGCCTGCAGGGGTTAGCACAGGACTTGAGCAAGGAAAAAACTTTCCCAATCAAATGGAGTTGTGCTCCATTTTACCCAAATGACACAAGAGACATGACCCAACAGGATTTCACTGCCAGGGGAGCTCTGTCGAGGCACACTCAAGAGTGTGTGTGTGAGTAAGCTGGAACGCCCAGGCACTATCACTGAAAGCACAGCACATCTCAATCCTTTAATATTTACACTCTGGCCCAGTTTAGTCACATTTCAGCAGTGCAGAGCCCACACAGATACCCACCTGAACAGTACAGGACACAGTTAATCAGTGACAAACACCTACCCATTAACACCAGTTGTTCTTCCAGCATCAATCTGTTCTTCCCAGATTCCAGAGACTCAGGCAGGTTGCATTTGTTCCCCAGTTTCTAAGGGGAGGATGTATTTTTCCATCACTTGACATGCTGGTTAAAAAAAGTTAAGTAGAACTAACTGATATTATTCTCCACCGACACTACAGCGTATTCCTCTTGGCACAGGGGAGGAAAATGACTTGACTATGCAACAATTTTAATAAACACTCTCAATAGTAATGGACCCATGTAGTAAAAAGCACTCCTACTCCCTCTCATGTGAGCATATTCTTCCTCCCACTTCTCCCTCTAGTCCCTAATCATAACTCCAGGTTGGTACAGAAGGACAGCCTGGGTGTTCAGAGTAGGTTTAACCTGCTGATGAGAACACGAGCAATGGTGTGTGCTGCAGAGAAACCTCCCAACACCAAACAGCTGTTCAGTAGCTCATCCTCCTCCTGATGCTCACTAAGGAAATTCCCTCATCCTTTATGAATTCTGACTCATTTTTTCCAGGGCCTCAGATGAAATCTCAACTGTAAGATTTTTCTCTAATATTCTGCTGTGTTCCTGGACATTGCTGCATCAAGTTGTAATAATAATAATAATAACAATCTAAATCACAGATCACCATCCCACAGGTGACACAGACACCTCACACTTCATAAAGCCACTGCTTATAGCACAACATACATAAGTCAGTGCTACAGCTCCACCCGAAGTCATCATCATTGTCCACTACAGTTCTAAACACTCAGAAATGAGTACTAGGAAATTGCACACCATTAAGTCACTTCACCCCCAGCACCTTCTCTGTTCAAGGAAATGCAGAACAAGACATTATTTTCATCAGAAGTTCAACCTGCTAAAATTCCTGTCTCCCTATTTCAAGCTGAAGAGAATCTGACTCTCCTCCTCCTCCATCTATGTTAGTGGTACAGAAATCTAAACTGAGTACTCGGTCAGAAGTAACAGGTGAGATCCTCATTCTCACCTTAACTGAGCAGACTGAAACACTTCTGTTATTTAGAACATGCCAAGGTCTTTTTTTTGAACATTTGTTGAATTGGTAAATTAAGCAGAGTCACTTTGTTAACTAGTAATTTACTTCTGGTGACCAACACCAGTGGGTTGAGCCTCCTACCTGTTATACAGGGACAATATTTGGGCTAATAACAAACAAGAAGTGGCCATATAATCACCAACTGCATTCTGCTTCCTGCGTGAATGCTCAAGCATCACTGGGTTGTAAGAGGATTAAGAATTCCCGAACAATAACAAAGACTGACAAAAAAAATGCAGAAATGTGGTGGTATCTAACAGCACAACTATCAGCTGGTAAGCAAGTAGGGGTTGTAGACAGGAAACAGACTGGAAACTCACTCTCAGAAGTCCCTATTCCCTCTCGAGGAAGGATCACTGTGAGAAAACACATCATTTAGTGCAGTTAAACACTACACACCAGCTGTCAGATCTGTAACTGATACTGTGACAGGGATCTACATTTGTCATCGAGTTACTGAGACTGTGGCAAACTGGTAATGTACAACTAGAGCAAGTGAGCTCCCCATCCCAAATACAAATAGCTGTGGCACACAACAGGATGAAGTCCTTATTTTAGACTTTTATGTTAAATAAAACAGAGTCAGAGGTCACAATGAGATTTTTTAAAAGACAGTCAAGAAAACTAATCAGCAGCAAGTTATGACCATTTAGAACAGGTGCACAGAACTCACTGCTGGATCCAAACAAAGCACTTCAAGGCATTCCAGTGGCCCCAAAATTAAAATGAGGGGCTTTCTGTTTAGTACAATAGTGTCAGACCACTGTTCACCAGTACAATAAATTTGGTAACTACTTTTGAAGCTACCCATGGCAGCTCTACCTCCTGTAGGCTACATTCAGGGTCTTGCTCTTCCCATATCTGATCACAGAGGTTTGAGATCACCACACGAGTCATGAGATATGTACATATGCACACACATATTCACTGCCCACCTACATAATGGGTATAAATACCTTCATTTATCTTAAAATCTTTAGAATGCTTAAGCCATGTTCAGAAAAATGCAAGTTCAAAGAATTACTGAAGTGGTCAAGTGAAAAAAAAAAAAAAAAAATCTCAAATTCTCCCTCTTTCCTGGATTTAATCTGCTACAAAATCCCATGGGCTGACAGTGTGTCCTTGAGCCCCAAATCCCAGCATGCCAAAGCCTTCCACACACTGCTCAAGAGAGCAGTGCTCCAGGCAGTGCAGCTCCTGCCACTGGCACATACCAAAGATTCCTCATCATTTTTGCACCACGACTAAAATGTTTTCATCAACTTGGATTTCTGCTATAATGTTAGTCCAGCCTCAGAAACTGCAGTCTCAGCGTGGTGAGTTCAGTGTTCTTTTAGGAAGCCTTCTCTTGGGTGCTGGGGATGCAGAGCAAATGGGTTAAATGCAGCACACATCACCATCTTCATGTCTCAAAAAACAAATTCCAGCTATAAACCTTAAGAATGCCACACAGCTGCCAAATTCTTCTCTTTTTATTAGCACAGGGAAGACAGGAACAGGGGTGCTCCATTAAAGTCTCACCTCTTCATTATACTGCCTTCCTTCTGCAAATTTTACTGCATTGCTAAATACACGCTGCTAACTTCGAGATACCTCCAAAGGCAAATGAATCCCTCATGAAAGTACTTGTTGCTAGAAACACACATACACAGAAAGGAAAGTTTATGGTAAACAACAAGTTCTCATTGTATTTAATGGCCGTAGGTCTTTGTTAGCAACAGCTACCCCAGAACACGCAGCCCCATTCACGAGATCAAGTGAATTCTATCTGCAGTTTACAGAAGGAAGCATATACAAACAGACTCACAAAAAAGGTATTTTCCTAGCAGGAAGCTACAGCCACTTTGCTGCTCCAGCAGCAGCCAAGCCACCGTCAGTGGGGGAGCAGGAGGCAGCTCTGCTCAGCACACTTTACTTTCACTGTGGGATTAACCAGATCACAAATCACCGATTAAACCCTGCTTTATGATTTAGGCTTGAATTCACGACGAACGCCGAGGCAAAACGTGCAACAGAGCCTGGTGGAAGTCAGGCAGGAGAGCTTTGCACTGGCTGTCCCTGTCCTGAGACTCAGCCCTCTTTGGAATTCAGTGCCTTTTAAATCACAATGACCAAAAGTCTTTTATTTTTAGAGGAAAATAATGATCAATTGCTGTACATTGTCAGCAATAAATATGTTGAATATTCAGTGTGCAACTAGGCATGCTGGTGGTTTACCATTACATAAGGAGCGTGCATTTTTCTGTTCTCCAAAGCCTCTCCTCACTTGAGATAACTAGAAACTTCTCATCATCTGCCATGTGCAAGCTTCCCTCCCCCGCTTCCATTTTGTGGATTTTCTGCCAATAATATTGTTGAAAAATAAATTCTTGTGGACAGGAAATATCCTGAGCAAAGGATATCCAGCTTTATGATACTTAAAATGTTGTGCATTCCTCCCGATCTGTCACCGCACCGGCCAGCAGCCGGCATGCGCGAGGGCAGGCAACGCCTCTGGGAGGCCAGGAAGGGCCTCCTGTCCTACAAATCCCTCATGAGGTGGCTACAGCCCCACATCTTGGGGTAAACCAGCTCCTTCAGACTTCTCCAAGATTTCCCTTTTCTCTGTGCTCGTTGCACTGGGGTCCAACGGGACGCAGCGACGCTTTCCGAGCGCCTCCGGCTATCAGGAGCACATCCTCTCCAACCTCTCCTGGTGAGGTGCTTTCAACTATGCCCACAAACCTCATCTGAATGACCTCATCTGATGTAGGTGGCTTGCCCTTTCAAACGCTCCCTTCGTTTAATTTCCTCAACAACTGCACTCCACAAAGGCAAACATCCTGTCCCACTTCCAGAGCCAGGTCCCAGCTGTGGCAGGCAGCTGCCAGCAGCATGGGCAGGAGGGGTGCAGGCACAAGCAGGACGGGCCCAGACTGTGCTGGGGAGCTCCACCAGCTGTCCCATTACGGAGCTGGTTCACTCCCTGGAATCAGCCAGGAGTTACAGCAATGGACTCGTGGTTGCAAAATAAAGTTTGCCTGACTGAAGCAGCCAGTAGGGTGGTGGTGCTGCTGTAGCCCCTGTGCCTACCCCACCCCTAAGTTGGGGTCCCCATGTAACCAACTAGGAGTTGAACAAATATGTTGGTAATTAGACTTTTGGGGGGTAATGGGAACAGTACAGAAATCTGAAGGATTTAATGAAGTCACCTAAAGTCACACAATGCAGATACTGGGGATAGTCACATCACCCACCATGCAACTCTTCCCCGCTTCACCAGCCTCGAGCCCCATGAAACAATATCCAAGTTGATGATTCACGTCGAACATTTTCACAGTAGTCAGTAGCTTACATTTCTTAACCAAAAGCAGACAAATCTTAACAATCACTCTGATTAAAATCAGGATTCAATCCCTTTAAGGCACACTGACACTTCAGTCGCTTGCTGTCTCTTCCTGTGAGGAGGACAGTCAACATCCAAAGCTAAATGCAGAGGAGCAGCCGAGGTAAAGCCAAGGCTGCCACCTCAGGAACAAGGGGGGTTGTTCTACAAAAAAAAGGAAAGCATTTCCACAGAAAGAAAAGCACTGACTCTGACAGCACAAAACTGCAGCCATGACACTTGGATCTTTTTAAAACACATTTCTGTAACGGTTTTTAAGTAACACATTCTTTTAATAGACATCCAAATCTAGCCCCAGTAATAAAGAATGCTTACACTTTACATCCTCACTAGTCTCTATTTAAGTATCTCTTTTATGATTAAGAATACCAAATCACTGAAGACAAGCAGGGGCTAATGCTCCATTTGTGGAAGATCTCAAAACACCAGTTGCCATTTTTAGTACCCCATAAATGATGGTGCTTCTTGGAGTGTTCTAACATAGCCTTAGCCAAAGGATATTTTCATTCCAATCAAGTACATTTGCTACATCTGACAAGCTCGTGGCTGCAGGACACCCATTCCAAGGTAAGGTTCCCTGTGTCCTGACAGCACACATCCATCAAGGTACTCACTCTCCCAACCTTGGCTGACTTAGAGCAATGCCGAACCCAACACCCACCACAACATCCAGTGTCACTGCTCTTGTGGCAGAGCACCCCTAAAGATACTTACTCAACCATGGCCACAGACCCAGTTTTTATAAGAGCAAGTATTCTCTTTGAAAAACAACTCCACAGAAAGAAGTTATGTATCTTGTCTGAACACCACATGCTTGGACACACTCGGGCTTCAGTCAGCACTGCAGCAACAAAAGTGCAATTGTAGTGTTCTCATTTCTGTTGGCTTCCCCTTGTTAGCTGGCACAGGTTAGAGCCTACTCGGTGCCTCACATCAATAACTTATGTTCAAAGTAAAAAAAAGAAAAAGAAAAAAAATGGGACTTCTTGATCTGCTCACAAGCACAGAGCAGGCACTTCATAATAAAGTCATGTTTATTCCAGGACACTCACTGCCTGGGGGAAAATTTGCTTCTAGAAATGCTGCACTCCAACATTTTATAGCCATAGCAATGCTCAGTCAAACAACAGGGAACACCACCACAATTGCCCACCCACCCACGAGAGTTCCCAGGTGAAACTCACCTGTTTCCAGGCGTAACTCACACCGTCGATGCCTTGGGGGCTCCACTCCTTCGAGGTCACCCCGCTGTCCCACCACCACCAACAACCCTCCTCCAGACTCCCTGAACGAGGGGGTCTGAGCATTAAAAAGCTGAAATCAAGACATTTCCAAGGGCGAGGACCTACTGCAGGCACTGCCAACAAGCTCTGACTAGACTGCAGGAGCGAGGAAGGGAATTTGGAGAGCGCAGCGCCTGCTCTGACACATCTGCCCACGGGGCACGGGGAGAGGAGAGCCAGCAATGTAAGCAGAGAAATCTCTGTCCTCAGGTGACACCAAAGCAATCGACACATGCCAAAATTGTTGTGCAATTAGTATGTTCTTAATTCTGTACCCTCAGAGAAGTGAGCGTACTTAATCAACTGAAAATAGAGTAAAGCAAAATAAAGCAACCCAAGTAACTAATTAGTTAAAACGCGCCAAATGGAAGGAAAATGAAGTGTCTAATTATGTATCATCAGTTCAAGTGTACAACACACTACAGACCTATAAAAAAATCATACCACTCACGAATTTAATCTAAACAATCCAACTAAACACCACTGTTGGGTAATACTGATGAGGAAAAAAAGTTAAGAAACTAACACAATGGCTAACGTCTTTCCAGTGAGTTTCACCGAGATCTTTCCAGTCCACTGAAGTTCATTAACAAACTTGAGCCAAATTCACAAGATCTAAAGCTTCCTCCAAGAAAATCTGTGCAACAAAATTCATTTAAAAGACATCCAAAAAAAAAAAAAGAAGCATTTTGAGTTTTCCTCCAACATTCAGAAAAATGGTACACTCCCCTGTATCCTCAGTGTTTATTCTCAAAGAAGCATCTCAATCTGCAAAATCATGAAGCCTCCTGAGAAATCGTTGTAGACAGGTATTAATTCATTAGGGGATAACTTCTTCAAGAACCTCCATCCCTATTGCTGCATTTCTTTGTCCCTCAAACACTCTCCAGCCTTGACACTATCAGTCATGAATGTAAAGTCTAAACCACTGAAGCTGATCAGATCATTGACATCATTTTAACAGCTTAAAAACTTAAGTTTCATAGACAAATATCTTGAAACCAATGAGGTTCTGCTGATGGGCATCAGAGAAAGGGCTACACTTGTCAAATTCCCATTTTTATTCTAACCTGAACAACCACTACAGAAAACAAACATCTGCAGGAAAGTGAGGGGGAAAATAAAAAAGGTAATGGAGCATTTCAGAGGATATTAAGTCCTCACAGGCATTTTTCCCCAAGTTCAGTTCCACAGAAACTAATTGTCAAATATAATGAATATTTCTGGTAAGCTGCTTTTGTTTGTCTGCTTTTCAATTATAAGTCACCAGCACTACTTCAGTAACACCACCTCACATCCCAAATCCTTCTGGGTGTCTCGGAAATAACACCAGCACATTTTGCAAAGGAATGTTGTTGTAGAATTTGCAAATACAATGGAAATGTGGTTTTCCTTATTAAAAAAAAAAAAAAGTCAAAGCAATTGTTGTGAAAAATAAGGCATTTTCAGTACAGTATACTAAGCCCAGTAAAATTCAGTCACTGAGTGGCAATGAGAAAATTTCACTGAGTCAGCTGGGTTCAGAGCTCTTTCATAAGGAGTAAAATAGATTCAATACTGGAGTATTTGCCAAGGTATTATCAATATTTTCATGAAGATGATAAAGGTAAAAAAACCTGGGCTTTGCAGAGCTGCCTTAAGTACAATTATTGGCAATTTTTGGGAAGACTTTAGAAAACCATTTTTAGAAATACTTCAGAAACCTTAAGCTGCACTCAACGCAAGTTCCCATCAAGTCACATTAGCAGTCCTCTAGAAAACAGAATTAACCCAAAAGATGTTTGGAATTCTTTCTGCATTACACAGACCTTCCCGTTCCTCAGCAGTCTGGCATCCCAGCTCTCTCATGCCTACACTGAAACCCTTCACCCACCCCTGGGCACACAAAGCCCAAAGCAGGTCTCCAGTGATGCAAGGGAAGAACAACAGGAAGGGCAAATGCAGCCACAGTGGAGGTGACCCTGAGTACCCAGGCTGAGCCCAATTAAACCCACTGCCCTAAGAGCAGACCTCTGTACAGACAGACATACACAGGGAAACGTGACCCGAGGGCCACATTCTTGGGTGGAAAAACCAAACAGGTCTCATTAATTGTTTGCTCTCTATCTCAGCACCGTTCTTTCTGGGGGAACCCTAGTACGGGGCATTTCCAACCAGGATATAGCATTTCCTCACACTACCTGGAATCCAACACACACCTCTATCTCAACCTCTAAGGTATCTATCACGGGTCTGTTAGTCATTCATACCTTGGTATTTCAGGATTAGGGTTGTGCCTCCACTTCAAAGCTCACCGTCCCTTCCCCCACAAGGACAGGGAGTCAAAGATCTGTGGACAAGCACTTCAAGTCAAACACACCCTTTGCTATTTCAGGCTCTAACATAAGCAGATTATAGCTCAGCTGTGTTCTGTCTGAACTTTTGTTTCCTTCGCCCAATGCTGCACTAATTATCCCTGATAAAAGACAGACTTTAATTAACAAGCAATGACCAACTTTTATCTATAAACTCCTTCTTCCCATCCAAGTTCTGCCCCTAAGCAGCTATTAAACACCAAATCTTAGCAGTGATTAATTAAGAGATATTCTAACCACACGGAGTTAATGCAGGGTTCAAACAACATAGGTCTGGTCATGGGGGCTGTCAGGGGATGTCCCATCCATGAGAGAAGCCAAGGTGGACCTGCCCATGGACCCCAGGAGAGCCTTTCCACAGACACAGGGTCCACGTGCTCTTGCAGCACGTCTGCTCCAGGAAGGCTGGGCTGCTGCTGCTCAGTGCAATGTGCTTTGCAGTGAGTAAACATAAAAACAGACAAGATCTCTGCCTGAAGCTCTTCAGGGGAGAAGGGGAAGATCTTTCCTGACTCCCTCTTTACAGGGGATGTGAAAGCCTGTCTTTTCAAACGTGAGAAACAAGAGCAGAGACAGCTTCAAAGGAGGAAGAAAGAGTTACTGGGACAGGTAGCTAAAATGAACACTGAAGGGGAACAAGGAATTTAAATGAAAAGCAGGTAGTTGAACTAGTTCTTTTAACAGGTACATCACCTGCTGAGGTGCCACTCAGAGAAAGCTGTCCCACACGGGGCAGGGCAGAGCACTGAGGTGACCAGGAGACTGTAACACTTCTGCATTTACCTTCTCTTAGCCTTTAGTGGAGGATGAGGTGGGCAGGGATGAGACTGGCAGAGGGAAAACAGCCCCTGACACTGATTTCAAACAGCGTAGAGTACCGAAAGACTGAAGCCAAAGCACAATACACCTTTTGTCCACTGAGCAAGGATGGTTCCCCCCTGCAGTGCACCTCTGCAGAACAGCACAGCACTCACCCAGCAGCAAGGCAAGGCAGGCATCTCAGGCTGGCTGCCAGACCAGCCCACTTTGGCTGAGCCAAACAAGAAAAGTGACTGGAATAAAAGGAGCAGGAGGCAGGATTGCCCTTTCAGCAGCAGCATCAAACTTAGGGCTGTGCCATCAGGCCACAAACTCACACTGATGCGCATCTGTAGCATTTTGTCTACCGATATGCATTATGGAGTTGGATCACCTCCTCCTCTAGTATCATGATGTTTGACTACTTAACTGAGGTGATCTGCCAAGTTCTGTATGACAAACACTCATGAAACCATTTCCTTCCCCAAGTGCCTACAACCCACTTAGAGAATTATTTGATTTACACCACAAAGGGAATTCAAACATAGCTCAAGAGCAAATAAAACTTCCTGCACTACATACACACAACCTATGTAAGATGCACAAAAAAAGTGTGTTTTATCATCCTTGTGACTTTCGTGCACTCAACACCCAACAGCTGGAAGTTTCTTCACAGAGCCAGTTCAGGATCATCCCATGAGAACTTCTGAATCACCACAGCAATCAAATATTACTGGAGGGAGAGTCACTGGAGTCAGAACACGCAGTTTAGGTTTAAAACAAAGGCTAATTTTCCAAAACTGATGAGAATTGAGGGGGGAAAACTGATTTGAATGAAAAATTAATGTACATTACAACTGTAAGCTCATTTACACAAGACAACTATAACTGATAAATTAATGATTCCCTTTGTTGAGAAAGGTTTTTTAGCTGTAAACTCTTTTAGCTCTAATTTGATACCATGGTAAAAAGACAATCAAAATGTCATGTGGCAAAAAAAGGGGTAAAAGGGGGAAACAGAACAGATAGTGAAAAAAGTGACCTAGAAGTACAGAAATTTGGTAACTGAAACTAAGGCTGAAATCAAGACAGATCAGATTAAAAAAATAGCCATGACTTGCAGGAAAACAGAAAGCGAGCTACTTTTTAAGAATAAGATAGACTGATCTCTAATAGTGGTATAACCCCACTGGAAAACAGAAGTGAAAACAGGACTAACCACGTAGGAAAAAAGCATTTAATAAACTCTTCCAATCATATTTGGAAGAGGAAAAAAATGCACTTGTATCAAACAGTCAGATGAATTATCCCCATGGCCACGTCAGCTTCAGAATCTTGCAATTAAGTTTTGATTGGAGCCTTTAGGGAAATGCCTGACCTACTGCCAACCCCAGGACACACTGATGCAGAGGGATGGAGGGGAGACCAAGCTGGTCCAGCAGCAGCAGCTGAGGGGGGGAGCAGGATGCCCAGGGCAATTACATCCCATCAGCAAGGCACAGCTCTCAGATAAAACAACGCAGAGGATTCCAGCAAAAAGGAACTCAGAGATGTGAACGTAATCAGCATTGTTGTTCTATATAAAACAGGCCCTGCCAAACAAATCCAAATGCACTCGCCAACAAGATGACACCTTTAGTTGGAAAGACTGTTGTGTTAGCACGTGTGTGCTCTTCAGCCAACGTTTGACTTGGTACCACAAAACACCAATAAAAGAGCTCACACTCAGTGGGGATGAAGCATCTCCGATGCATGAGGAGCTGGCCCGTGACTGTGGTTTAATCTGGGAGCTGATAACACTACGTGTGAATCAGCCAGTGGGTGCAGACAGACCTGCTGCCTGACACATGGCACGCCAGCAGCATTTAGGAGCCCTCTGAAAGACTTTATGGTCCCAGGGCCATCAAGGACTGGGCATGAAAGAACAGCAAGAACCAGTGAGCAGAAGAAGGAGCCAGGCAAATCAGAGCTGGGCACAACATCAGAAATGAAAATCCAAAGATTAGCTACAAGAGTGGATGTGATTAGCCAGGGGAAGTGAGCAGTATTTCCTCTTCTTATGGAAATACAGCTTCATGTGCTCACCAGAAATATAAATTACAAGTAAGCCAGAATAACTTTACCCTTTCTAAGAAAGGACTATAACCTTACTAAACGAAGCATATGTTGTACTGCCTACTGACAATTTTATTAGCTTGCAAAGACCTAGCTGGCATTTGTAAAGAAGCCATTTTCATCCCCCTCACCCACAGCAAGTGAGCCTGAGACAAAGCCTTCCTACAGATACAAAATCCTAAGCAGAAGGCAAGTAGTCATTGCCCTCTTGCCAAAGTGTCGGGAATCCTCCTCCTGGAGAGGCTTTCAGAGGTGCCACACTGCACACAGGTGATGATGCTGGGAGTCTTGTCAAGTGCTGTTCTGGGAGGGAAACCCCCAGACATTTACAGAGCACTAAGAAGGCTTCTAGTCCAGCCTCAGCTGAAGCAAGCCCCAAACAAATATCTCAGTATTTTCACGTCTGTGTCTTGTTTTCTTAGCTGCAAAATGGGGAGAACAAAACACATCACCTCTGTTAAGTGCTCTGCTCTCTACAGAGAGAAGAGGAATCATCATACTGGT
Organism: Formicarius rufipectus; assembly: GCA_013399695.1. Lineage (NCBI taxonomy): Eukaryota > Metazoa > Chordata > Aves > Passeriformes > Formicariidae > Formicarius > Formicarius rufipectus. The sequence goes on along the minus strand of VXAU01004203.1, from coordinate 941,354 downwards.
TATTCACCAGTGTTTATTTAATTATTTTGTACTAAAATTGACAGCCTGTCCCAGCCAGTAATGGCAATTATCAGTTCACACGATCCATTTGTCCACATTAAAACCTACAGCTTTACACTGCAATTTTTTTCATATTAACCTTCTTAAATTAGGAAATGCTTAGCAGCTTGGGGGCGAGACTAAAACAAAACCATCATTAAACAAAGCCACATTGATCATTCCTGTCGTACTCCTGGCCCTGCCAACCTGCCCACGGGTCCCTGCACAGCCCAGGGATGCTCCCTCTGCCCTATTCCCAGAGAGGTTCCTCCAGTCACCTCCTGGTCTCCCCTCAGCACTTTCACCCCTTGAAGCTGTTAGGTCTTGTTGCCCATGTTAACTTTTCCCTTGCCACAGTGAGCTGAAAAGCCATCAGAACAATAAAAATCAACACACTCTGCACCAACTCTCCCATAATTGAGCAAGTGGCCACAACGCACGATGTCATTCCCACTCATTGCATTAATTCCCCAGCCAGTGATTTTTTTTTTTTTAAATACAAAAAAACCCCCACTTTTAAGTGCACTGGCTTATTGTGACTTCTAATTAGCGACAGGATTTCAGACAGTGCACACCCAGAGCCCCAGAAGGGGGGCGAGGGGAGTCCGTGTACGTGCTTGTGCAACCATTGTCCCTCCGTCAATACAGCTCATCCTCCAGCCCATCCAAGTTCCCAGCTGCCCAGTCACACAACTTTAAAAAGTCAACAGCTGGGTGTTTTATAACCCTGGAGAACTCCCAAGCCAACCCTTCAGTGGCTGGCAAGGAGCCCTGGCCAGAGCCCGGGGACCCCGCAGGGACGGCTCCTGCCCCACCACGCTGGTCACCTTCCTCCTCCAGCCGGCTGCTCAGGGGCACAGGCCAGGCTCACAAGCCCTGCTCAGTGTTCTGTAGGCAGTAAATGATAGAGGCAGGAGGACTGAATTGCACTGGGCAGTGGCTGGGATCCAGGATCTGCAACCATCTGGAAGTCTGCTTGGCTTTTGTTTGCATCTCCAGCTCCGATGGATGGAAACAAGCTCCCAGTTCTTCTGCATTAACATAAAGACAACTAAAACAACCTTCCCCCCCCCC